>CAXASF010000760.1:0-52922 GCA_963971475.1 Chrysops caecutiens | reverse complement strand
TTTTCGCTGTTATTAGTGAGGTTGTGCAGATTGCCACAGTTATTTCACTGGTTTTCGCTGTTATTAGTGAGGCTTTGCAGATTGTGACTGTTATTTCAGCTGGTTTTCGCTGTTATTAGTGAGGCTTTGCAGATTGTGACTGTTATTTCAGTGGTTTTCGCTGTTATTAGTGAGGTTGTGCAGATTGCCACAGTTATTTCACTGGTTTTCGCTGTTATTAGTGAGGCTTTGCAGATTGTGACTGTTATTTCAGTGGTTTTCGCTGTTATTAGTGAGGCTTTGCAGATTGTCACAGTTATTTCACTGGTTTTCGCTGTTATTAGTGAGGTTGTGCAGATTGCCACAGTTATTTCACTGGTTTTCGCTGTTATTAGTGAGGCTTTGCAGATTGTGACTGTTATTTCAGTGGTTTTCGCTGTTATTAGTGAGGTTGTGCAGATTGCCACAGTTATTTCACTGGTTTTCGCTGTTATTAGTGAGGCTTTGCAGATTGTGACTGTTATTTCAGTGGTTTTCGCTGTTATTAGTGAGGTTGTGCAGATTGCCACAGTTATTTCACTGGTTTTCGCTGTTATTAGTGAGGCTTTGCAGATTGTGACTGTTATTTCAGTGGTTTTCGCTGTTATTAGTGAGGCTTTGCAGATTGTGACTGTTATTTCAGTGGTTTTCGCTGTTATTAGTGAGGTTGTGCAGATTGCCACAGTTATTTCACTGGTTTTCGCTGTTATTAGTGAGGCTTTGCAGATTGTGACTGTTATTTCAGTGGTTTTCGCTGTTATTAGTGAGGTTGTGCAGATTGCCACAGTTATTTCACTGGTTTTCGCTGTTATTAGTGAGGCTTTGCAGATTGTGACTGTTATTTCAGTGGTTTTCGCTGTTATTAGTGAGGTTGTGCAGATTGTGACTGTTATTTCAGTGGTTTTCGCTGTTATTAGTGAGGTTGTGCAGATTGCCACAGTTATTTCACTGGTTTTCGCTGTTATTAGTGAGGCTTTGCAGATTGTGACTGTTATTTCAGTGGTTTTCGCTGTTATTAGTGAGGTTGTGCAGATTGCCACAGTTATTTCACTGGTTTTCGCTGTTATTAGTGAGGCTTTGCAGATTGTGACTGTTATTTCAGTGGTTTTCGCTGTTATTAGTGAGGTTGTGCAGATTGCCACAGTTATTTCACTGGTTTTCGCTGTTATTAGTGAGGCTTTGCAGATTGTGACTGTTATTTCAGTGGTTTTCGCTGTTATTAGTGAGGTTGTGCAGATTGCCACAGTTATTTCACTGGTTTTCGCTGTTATTAGTGAGGCTTTGCAGATTGTGACTGTTATTTCAGTGGTTTTCGCTGTTATTAGTGAGGCTTTGCAGATTGTGACTGTTATTTCAGTGGTTTTCGCTGTTATTAGTGAGGTTGTGCAGATTGCCACAGTTATTTCACTGGTTTTCGCTGTTATTAGTGAGGCTTTGCAGATTGTGACTGTTATTTCAGTGGTTTTCGCTGTTATTAGTGAGGCTTGTGCAGATTGCCACAGTTATTTCACTGGTTTTCGCTGTTATTAGTGAGGCTTTGCAGATTGTGACTGTTATTTCACTGGTTTTCGCTGTTATTAGTGAGGCTTTGCAGATTGTGACTGTTATTTCAGTGGTTTTCGCTGTTATTAGTGAGGTTGTGCAGATTGCCACAGTTATTTCACTGGTTTTCGCTGTTATTAGTGAGGCTTTGCAGATTGTGACTGTATTTCAGTGGTTTTCGCTGTTATTAGTGAGGTTGTGCAGATTGCCACAGTTATTTCACTGGTTTTCGCTGTTATTAGTGAGGCTTTGCAGATTGTGACTGTTATTTCAGTGGTTTTCGCTGTTATTAGTGAGGCTTTGCAGATTGTGACTGTTATTTCAGTGGTTTTCGCTGTTATTAGTGAGGTTGTGCAGATTGCCACAGTTATTTCACTGGTTTTCGCTGTTATTAGTGAGGCTTTGCAGATTGTGACTGTTATTTCAGTGGTTTTCGCTGTTATTAGTGAGGTTGTGCAGATTGCCACAGTTATTTCACTGGTTTTCGCTGTTATTAGTGAGGCTTTGCAGATTGTGACTGTTATTTCAGTGGTTTTCGCTGTTATTAGTGAGGCTTTGCAGATTGTGACTGTTATTTCAGTGGTTTTCGCTGTTATTAGTGAGGTTGTGCAGATTGCCACAGTTATTTCACTGGTTTTCGCTGTTATTAGTGAGGCTTTGCAGATTGTGACTGTTATTTCAGTGGTTTTCGCTGTTATTAGTGAGGTTGTGCAGATTGCCACAGTTATTTCACTGGTTTTCGCTGTTATTAGTGAGGCTTTGCAGATTGTGACTGTTATTTCAGTGGTTTTCGCTGTTATTAGTGAGGTTGTGCAGATTGCCACAGTTATTTCACTGGTTTTCGCTGTTATTAGTGAGGCTTTGCAGATTGTGACTGTTATTTCAGTGGTTTTCGCTGTTATTAGTGAGGTTGTGCAGATTGCCACAGTTATTTCACTGGTTTTCGCTGTTATTAGTGAGGCTTTGCAGATTGTGACTGTTATTTCAGTGGTTTTCGCTGTTATTAGTGAGGTTGTGCAGATTGCCACAGTTATTTCACTGGTTTTCGCTGTTATTAGTGAGGCTTTGCAGATTGTGACTGTTATTTCAGTGGTTTTCGCTGTTATTAGTGAGGCTTTGCAGATTGTGACTGTTATTTCAGTGGTTTTCGCTGTTATTAGTGAGGTTGTGCAGATTGCCACAGTTATTTCACTGGTTTTCGCTGTTATTAGTGAGGCTTTGCAGATTGTGACTGTTATTTCAGTGGTTTTCGCTGTTATTAGTGAGGTTGTGCAGATTGCCACAGTTATTTCACTGGTTTTCGCTGTTATTAGTGAGGCTTTGCAGATTGTGACTGTTATTTCAGTGGTTTTCGCTGTTATTAGTGAGGTTGTGCAGATTGCCACAGTTATTTCACTGGTTTTCGCTGTTATTAGTGAGGCTTTGCAGATTGTGACTGTTATTTCAGTGGTTTTCGCTGTTATTAGTGAGGCTTTGCAGATTGTGACTGTTATTTCAGTGGTTTTCGCTGTTATTAGTGAGGTTGTGCAGATTGCCACAGTTATTTCACTGGTTTTCGCTGTTATTAGTGAGGCTTTGCAGATTGTGACTGTTATTTCAGTGGTTTTCGCTGTTATTAGTGAGGTTGTGCAGATTGCCACAGTTATTTCACTGGTTTTCGCTGTTATTAGTGAGGCTTTGCAGATTGTGACTGTTATTTCAGTGGTTTTCGCTGTTATTAGTGAGGTTGTGCAGATTGCCACAGTTATTTCACTGGTTTTCGCTGTTATTAGTGAGGCTTTGCAGATTGTGACTGTTATTTCAGTGGTTTTCGCTGTTATTAGTGAGGTTGTGCAGATTGTCGACAGTTATTTCACGTGGTTTTCGCTGTTATTAGTGAGGCTTTGCAGATTGTGACTGTTATTTCAGTGGTTTTCGCTGTTATTAGTGAGGCTTTGCAGATTGTGACTGTTATTTCAGTGGTTTTCGCTGTTATTAGTGAGGTTGTGCAGATTGCCACAGTTATTTCACTGGTTTTCGCTGTTATTAGTGAGGCTTTGCAGATTGTGACTGTTATTTCAGTGGTTTTCGCTGTTATTAGTGAGGTTGTGCAGATTGCCACAGTTATTTCACTGGTTTTCGCTGTTATTAGTGAGGCTTTGCAGATTGTGACTGTTATTTCAGTGGTTTTCGCTGTTATTAGTGAGGTTGTGCAGATTGCCACAGTTATTTCACTGGTTTTCGCTGTTATTAGTGAGGCTTTGCAGATTGTGACTGTTATTTCAGTGGTTTTCGCTGTTATTAGTGAGGTTGTGCAGATTGCCACAGTTATTTCACTGGTTTTCGCTGTATTAGTGAGGCTTTGCAGATTGTGACTGTTATTTCAGTGGTTTTCGCTGTTATTAGTGAGGCTTTGCAGATTGTGACTGTTATTTCAGTGGTTTTCGCTGTTATTAGTGAGGTTGTGCAGATTGCCACAGTTATTTCACTGGTTTTCGCTGTTATTAGTGAGGCTTTGCAGATTGTGACTGTTATTTCAGTGGTTTTCGCTGTTATTAGTGAGGCTTTGCAGATTGCTGACTGTTATTTCAGCTGGTTTTCGCTGTTATTAGTGAGGCTTTGCAGATTGTGACTGTTATTTCAGTGGTTTTCGCTGTTATTAGTGAGGTTGTGCAGATTGCCACAGTTATTTCACTGGTTTTCGCTGTTATTAGTGAGGCTTTGCAGATTGTGACTGTTATTTCAGTGGTTTTCGCTGTTATTAGTGAGGTTGTGCAGATTGCCACAGTTATTTCACTGGTTTTCGCTGTTATTAGTGAGGCTTTGCAGATTGTGACTGTTATTTCAGTGGTTTTCGCTGTTATTAGTGAGGTTGTGCAGATTGCCACAGTTATTTCACTGGTTTTCGCTGTTATTAGTGAGGCTTTGCAGATTGTGACTGTTATTTCAGTGGTTTTCGCTGTTATTAGTGAGGTTGTGCAGATTGCCACAGTTATTTCACTGGTTTTCGCTGTTATTAGTGAGGCTTTGCAGATTGTGACTGTTATTTCAGTGGTTTTCGCTGTTATTAGTGAGGTTGTGCAGATTGCCACAGTTATTTCACTGGTTTTCGCTGTTATTAGTGAGGCTTTGCAGATTGTGACTGTTATTTCAGTGGTTTTCGCTGTTATTAGTGAGGTTGTGCAGATTGCCACAGTTATTTCACTGGTTTTCGCTGTTATTAGTGAGGCTTTGCAGATTGTGACTGTTATTTCAGTGGTTTTCGCTGTTATTAGTGAGGTTGTGCAGATTGCCACAGTTATTTCACTGGTTTTCGCTGTTATTAGTGAGGCTTTGCAGATTGTGACTGTTATTTCAGTGGTTTTCGCTGTTATTAGTGAGGTTGTGCAGATTGCCACAGTTATTTCACTGGTTTTCGCTGTTATTAGTGAGGCTTTGCAGATTGTGACTGTTATTTCAGTGGTTTTCGCTGTTATTAGTGAGGTTGTGCAGATTGCCACAGTTATTTCACTGGTTTTCGCTGTTATTAGTGAGGCTTTGCAGATTGTGACTGTTATTTCAGTGGTTTTCGCTGTTATTAGTGAGGTTGTGCAGATTGCCACAGTTATTTCACTGGTTTTCGCTGTTATTAGTGAGGCTTTGCAGATTGTGACTGTTATTTCAGTGGTTTTCGCTGTTATTAGTGAGGTTGTGCAGATTGCCACAGTTATTTCACTGGTTTTCGCTGTTATTAGTGAGGCTTTGCAGATTGTGACTGTTATTTCAGTGGTTTTCGCTGTTATTAGTGAGGCTTTGCAGATTGTGACTGTTATTTCAGTGGTTTTCGCTGTTATTAGTGAGGTTGTGCAGATTGCCACAGTTATTTCACTGGTTTTCGCTGTTATTAGTGAGGCTTTGCAGATTGTGACTGTTATTTCAGTGGTTTTCGCTGTTATTAGTGAGGTTGTGCAGATTGCCACAGTTATTTCACTGGTTTTCGCTGTTATTAGTGAGGCTTTGCAGATTGTGACTGTTATTTCAGTGGTTTTCGCTGTTATTAGTGAGGCTTTGCAGATTGTGACTGTTATTTCAGTGGTTTTCGCTGTTATTAGTGAGGTTGTGCAGATTGCCACAGTTATTTCACTGGTTTTCGCTGTTATTAGTGAGGCTTTGCAGATTGTGACTGTTATTTCAGTGGTTTTCGCTGTTATTAGTGAGGTTGTGCAGATTGCCACAGTTATTTCACTGGTTTTCGCTGTTATTAGTGAGGCTTTGCAGATTGTGACTGTTATTTCAGTGGTTTTCGCTGTTATTAGTGAGGTTGTGCAGATTGCCACAGTTATTTCACTGGTTTTCGCTGTTATTAGTGAGGCTTTGCAGATTGTGACTGTTATTTCAGTGGTTTTCGCTGTTATTAGTGAGGTTGTGCAGATTGCCACAGTTATTTCACTGGTTTTCGCTGTTATTAGTGAGGCTTTGCAGATTGTGACTGTTATTTCAGTGGTTTTCGCTGTTATTAGTGAGGTTGTGCAGATTGCCACAGTTATTTCACTGGTTTCGCTGTTATTAGTGAGGCTTTGCAGATTGTGACTGTTATTTCAGTGGTTTTCGCTGTTATTAGTGAGGCTTTGCAGATTGTGACTGTTATTTCAGTGGTTTTCGCTGTTATTAGTGAGGTTGTGCAGATTGCCACAGTTATTTCACTGGTTTTCGCTGTTATTAGTGAGGCTTTGCAGATTGTGACTGTTATTTCAGTGGTTTTCGCTGTTATTAGTGAGGTTGTGCAGATTGCCACAGTTATTTCACTGGTTTTCGCTGTTATTAGTGAGGCTTTGCAGATTGTGACTGTTATTTCAGTGGTTTTCGCTGTTATTAGTGAGGTTGTGCAGATTGCCACAGTTATTTCACTGGTTTTCGCTGTTATTAGTGAGGCTTTGCAGATTGTGACTGTTATTTCAGTGGTTTTCGCTGTTATTAGTGAGGCTTTGCAGATTGTGACTGTTATTTCAGTGTTTTCGCTGTTATTAGTGAGGTTGTGCAGATTGCCACAGTTATTTCACTGGTTTTCGCTGTTATTAGTGAGGCTTTGCAGATTGTGACTGTTATTTCAGTGGTTTTCGCTGTTATTAGTGAGGTTGTGCAGATTGCCACAGTTATTTCACTGGTTTTCGCTGTTATTAGTGAGGCTTTGCAGATTGTGACTGTTATTTCAGTGGTTTTCGCTGTTATTAGTGAGGTTGTGCAGATTGCCACAGTTATTTCACTGGTTTTCGCTGTTATTAGTGAGGCTTTGCAGATTGTGACTGTTATTTCAGTGGTTTTCGCTGTTATTAGTGAGGTTGTGCAGATTGCCACAGTTATTTCACTGGTTTTCGCTGTTATTAGTGAGGCTTTGCAGATTGTGACTGTTATTTCAGTGGTTTTCGCTGTTATTAGTGAGGTTGTGCAGATTGCCACAGTTATTTCACTGGTTTTCGCTGTTATTAGTGAGGCTTTGCAGATTGTGACTGTTATTTCAGTGGTTTTCGCTGTTATTAGTGAGGTTGTGCAGATTGCCACAGTTATTTCACTGGTTTTCGCTGTTATTAGTGAGGCTTTGCAGATTGTGACTGTTATTTCAGTGGTTTTCGCTGTTATTAGTGAGGTTGTGCAGATTGCCACAGTTATTTCACTGGTTTTCGCTGTTATTAGTGAGGCTTTGCAGATTGTGACTGTTATTTCAGTGGTTTTCGCTGTTATTAGTGAGGTTGTGCAGATTGCCACAGTTATTTCACTGGTTTTCGCTGTTATTAGTGAGGCTTTGCAGATTGTGACTGTTATTTCAGTGGTTTTCGCTGTTATTAGTGAGGTTGTGCAGATTGCCACAGTTATTTCACTGGTTTTCGCTGTTATTAGTGAGGCTTTGCAGATTGTGACTGTTATTTCAGTGGTTTTCGCTGTTATTAGTGAGGTTGTGCAGATTGCCACAGTTATTTCACTGGTTTTCGCTGTTATTAGTGAGGCTTTGCAGATTGTGACTGTTATTTCAGTGGTTTTCGCTGTTATTAGTGAGGTTGTGCAGATTGCCACAGTTATTTCACTGGTTTTCGCTGTTATTAGTGAGGCTTTGCAGATTGTGACTGTTATTTCAGTGGTTTTCGCTGTTATTAGTGAGGTTGTGCAGATTGCCACAGTTATTTCACTGGTTTTCGCTGTTATTAGTGAGGCTTTGCAGATTGTGACTGTTATTTCAGTGGTTTTCGCTGTTATTAGTGAGGTTGTGCAGATTGCCACAGTTATTTCACTGGTTTTCGCTGTTATTAGTGAGGCTTTGCAGATTGTGACTGTTATTTCAGTGGTTTTCGCTGTTATTAGTGAGGTTGTGCAGATTGCCACAGTTATTTCACTGGTTTTCGCTGTTATTAGTGAGGCTTTGCAGATTGTGACTGTTATTTCACTGGTTTTCGCTGTTATTAGTGAGGCTTTGCAGATTGTGACTGTTATTTCAGTGGTTTTCGCTGTTATTAGTGAGGCTTTGCAGATTGTGACTGTTATTTCAGTGGTTTTCGCTGTTATTAGTGAGGTTGTGCAGATTGCCACAGTTTATATTCACTGGTTTTCGCTGTTATTAGTGAGGCTTTGCAGATTGTGACTGTTATTTCAGTGGTTTTCGCTGTTATTAGTGAGGTTGTGCAGATTGCCACAGTTATTTCACTGGTTTTCGCTGTTATTAGTGAGGCTTTGCAGATTGTGACTGTTATTTCAGTGGTTTTCGCTGTTATTAGTGAGGCTTTGCAGATTGTGACTGTTATTTCAGTGGTTTTCGCTGTTATTAGTGAGGTTGTGCAGATTGCCACAGTTATTTCACTGGTTTTCGCTGTTATTAGTGAGGCTTTGCAGATTGTGACTGTTATTTCAGTGGTTTTCGCTGTTATTAGTGAGGTTGTGCAGATTGCCACAGTTATTTCACTGGTTTTCGCTGTTATTAGTGAGGCTTTGCAGATTGTGACTGTTATTTCAGTGGTTTTCGCTGTTATTAGTGAGGTTGTGCAGATTGCCACAGTTATTTCACTGGTTTTCGCTGTTATTAGTGAGGCTTTGCAGATTGTGACTGTTATTTCAGTGGTTTTCGCTGTTATTAGTGAGGTTGTGCAGATTGCCACAGTTATTTCAGTGGTTTTCGCTGTTATTAGTGAGGCTTTGCAGATTGTGACTGTTATTTCAGTGGTTTTCGCTGTTATTAGTGAGGTTGTGCAGATTGCCACAGTTATTTCACTGGTTTTCGCTGTTATTAGTGAGGCTTTGCAGATTGTGACTGTTATTTCAGTGGTTTTCGCTGTTATTAGTGAGGTTGTGCAGATTGCCACAGTTATTTCACTGGTTTTCGCTGTTATTAGTGAGGCTTTGCAGATTGTGACTGTTATTTCAGTGGTTTTCGCTGTTATTAGTGAGGTTGTGCAGATTGCCACAGTTATTTCACTGGTTTTCGCTGTTATTAGTGAGGCTTTGCAGATTGTGACTGTTATTTCAGTGGTTTTCGCTGTTATTAGTGAGGCTTTGCAGATTGTGACTGTTATTTCATGGTTTTCGCTGTTATTAGTGAGGTTGTGCAGATTGCCACAGTTATTTCACTGGTTTTCGCTGTTATTAGTGAGGCTTTGCAGATTGTGACTGTTATTTCAGTGGTTTTCGCTGTTATTAGTGAGGCTTTGCAGATTGTGACTGTTATTTCAGTGGTTTTCGCTGTTATTAGTGAGGTTGTGCAGATTGCCACAGTTATTTCACTGGTTTTCGCTGTTATTAGTGAGGCTTTGCAGATTGTGACTGTTATTTCAGTGGTTTTCGCTGTTATTAGTGAGGTTGTGCAGATTGCCACAGTTATTTCACTGGTTTTCGCTGTTATTAGTGAGGCTTTGCAGATTGTGACTGTTATTTCAGTGGTTTTCGCTGTTATTAGTGAGGTTGTGCAGATTGCCACAGTTATTTCACTGGTTTTCGCTGTTATTAGTGAGGCTTTGCAGATTGTGACTGTTATTTCAGTGGTTTTCGCTGTTATTAGTGAGGCTTTGCAGATTGTGACTGTTATTTCAGTGGTTTTCGCTGTTATTAGTGAGGTTGTGCAGATTGCCACAGTTATTTCACTGGTTTTCGCTGTTATTAGTGAGGCTTTGCAGATTGTGACTGTTATTTCAGTGGTTTTCGCTGTTATTAGTGAGGTTGTGCAGATTGCCACAGTTATTTCACTGGTTTTCGCTGTTATTAGTGAGGCTTTGCAGATTGTGACTGTTATTTCAGTGGTTTTCGCTGTTATTAGTGAGGTTGTGCAGATTGCCACAGTTATTTCACTGGTTTTCGCTGTTATTAGTGAGGCTTTGCAGATTGTGACTGTTATTTCAGTGGTTTTCGCTGTTATTAGTGAGGTTGTGCAGATTGCCACAGTTATTTCACTGGTTTTCGCTGTTATTAGTGAGGCTTTGCAGATTGTGACTGTTATTTCAGTGGTTTTCGCTGTTATTAGTGAGGTTGTGCAGATTGCCACAGTTATTTCACTGGTTTTCGCTGTTATTAGTGAGGCTTTGCAGATTGTGACTGTTATTTCAGTGGTTTTCGCTGTTATTAGTGAGGTTGTGCAGATTGCCACAGTTATTTCACTGGTTTTCGCTGTTATTAGTGAGGCTTTGCAGATTGTGACTGTTATTTCAGTGGTTTTCGCTGTTATTAGTGAGGTTGTGCAGATTGCCACAGTTATTTCACTGGTTTTCGCTGTTATTAGTGAGGCTTTGCAGATTGTGACTGTTATTTCAGTGGTTTTCGCTGTTATTAGTGAGGTTGTGCAGATTGCCACAGTTATTTCACTGGTTTTCGCTGTTATTAGTGAGGCTTTGCAGATTGTGACTGTTATTTCAGTGGTTTTCGCTGTTATTAGTGAGGTTGTGCAGATTGCCACAGTTATTTCACTGGTTTTCGCTGTTATTAGTGAGGCTTTGCAGATTGTGACTGTTATTTCAGTGGTTTTCGCTGTTATTAGTGAGGCTTTGCAGATTGTGACTGTTATTTCAGTGGTTTTCGCTGTTATTAGTGAGGTTGTGCAGATTGCCACAGTTATTTCACTGGTTTTCGCTGTTATTAGTGAGGCTTTGCAGATTGTGACTGTTATTTCAGTGGTTTTCGCTGTTATTAGTGAGGTTGTGCAGATTGCCACAGTTATTTCACTGGTTTTCGCTGTTATTAGTGAGGCTTTGCAGATTGTGACTGTTATTTCAGTGGTTTTCGCTGTTATTAGTGAGGTTGTGCAGATTGCCACAGTTATTTCACTGGTTTTCGCTGTTATTAGTGAGGTTGTGCAGATTGCACAGTTATTTCACTGGTTTTCGCTGTTATTAGTGAGGCTTTGCAGATTGTGACTGTTATTTCAGTGGTTTTCGCTGTTATTAGTGAGGTTGTGCAGATTGCCACAGTTATTTCACTGGTTTTCGCTGTTATTAGTGAGGCTTTGCAGATTGTGACTGTTATTTCAGTGGTTTTCGCTGTTATTAGTGAGGTTGTGCAGATTGCCACAGTTATTTCACTGGTTTTCGCTGTTATTAGTGAGGCTTTGCAGATTGTGACTGTTATTTCAGTGGTTTTCGCTGTTATTAGTGAGGCTTTGCAGATTGTGACAGTTATTTCAGTGGTTTTCGCTGTTATTAGTGAGGCTTTGCAGATTGTGACTGTTATTTCAGTGGTTTTCGCTGTTATTAGTGAGGTTGTGCAGATTGCCACAGTTATTTCACTGGTTTTCGCTGTTATTAGTGAGGCTTTGCAGATTGTGACTGTTATTTCAGTGGTTTTCGCTGTTATTAGTGAGGTTGTGCAGATTGCCACAGTTATTTCACTGGTTTTCGCTGTTATTAGTGAGGCTTTGCAGATTGTGACTGTTATTTCAGTGGTTTTCGCTGTTATTAGTGAGGTTGTGCAGATTGCCACAGTTATTTCACTGGTTTTCGCTGTTATTAGTGAGGCTTTGCAGATTGTGACTGTTATTTCAGTGGTTTTCGCTGTTATTAGTGAGGTTGTGCAGATTGCCACAGTTATTTCACTGGTTTTCGCTGTTATTAGTGAGGCTTTGCAGATTGTGACTGTTATTTCAGTGGTTTTCGCTGTTATTAGTGAGGTTGTGCAGATTGCCACAGTTATTTCACTGGTTTTCGCTGTTATTAGTGAGGCTTTGCAGATTGTGACTGTTATTTCAGTGGTTTTCGCTGTTATTAGTGAGGTTGTGCAGATTGCCACAGTTATTTCACTGGTTTTCGCTGTTATTAGTGAGGCTTTGCAGATTGTGACTGTTATTTCAGTGGTTTTCGCTGTTATTAGTGAGGTTGTGCAGATTGCCACAGTTATTTCACTGGTTTTCGCTGTTATTAGTGAGGCTTTGCAGATTGTGACTGTTATTTCAGTGGTTTTCGCTGTTATTAGTGAGGTTGTGCAGATTGCCACAGTTATTTCACTGGTTTTCGCTGTTATTAGTGAGGCTTTGCAGATTGTGACTGTTATTTCAGTGGTTTTCGCTGTTATTAGTGAGGTTGTGCAGATTGCCACAGTTATTTCACTGGTTTTCGCTGTTATTAGTGAGGCTTTGCAGATTGTGACTGTTATTTCAGTGGTTTTCGCTGTTATTAGTGAGGTTGTGCAGATTGCCACAGTTATTTCACTGGTTTTCGCTGTTATTAGTGAGGCTTTGCAGATTGTGACTGTTATTTCAGTGGTTTTCGCTGTTATTAGTGAGGTTGTGCAGATTGCCACAGTTATTTCACTGGTTTTCGCTGTTATTAGTGAGGCTTTGCAGATTGTGACTGTTATTTCAGTGGTTTTCGCTGTTATTAGTGAGGTTGTGCAGATTGCCACAGTTATTTCACTGGTTTTCGCTGTTATTAGTGAGGCTTTGCAGATTGTGACTGTTATTTCAGTGGTTTTCGCTGTTATTAGTGAGGTTGTGCAGATTGCCACAGTTATTTCACTGGTTTTCGCTGTTATTAGTGAGGCTTTGCAGATTGTGACTGTTATTTCAGCTGGTTTTCGCTGTTATTAGTGAGGCTTTGCAGATTGCTGACAGTTATTTCACTGGTTTTCGCTGTTATTAGTGAGGCTTTGCAGATTGTGACTGTTATTTCAGTGGTTTTCGCTGTTATTAGTGAGGTTGTGCAGATTGCCACAGTTATATTTCACTGGTTTTCGCTGTTATTAGTGAGGCTTTGCAGATTGTGACTGTTATTTCAGTGGTTTTCGCTGTTATTAGTGAGGTTGTGCAGATTGCCACAGTTATTTCACTGGTTTTCGCTGTTATTAGTGAGGCTTTGCAGATTGTGACTGTTATTTCAGTGGTTTTCGCTGTTATTAGTGAGGCTTTGCAGATTGTGACTGTTATTTCAGTGGTTTTCGCTGTTATTAGTGAGGTTGTGCAGATTGCCACAGTTATTTCACTGGTTTTCGCTGTTATTAGTGAGGCTTTGCAGATTGTGACTGTTATTTCAGTGGTTTTCGCTGTTATTAGTGAGGTTGTGCAGATTGCCACAGTTATTTCACTGGTTTTCGCTGTTATTAGTGAGGCTTTGCAGATTGTGACTGTTATTTCAGTGGTTTTCGCTGTTATTAGTGAGGTTGTGCAGATTGCCACAGTTATTTCACTGGTTTTCGCTGTTATTAGTGAGGCTTTGCAGATTGTGACTGTTATTTCAGTGGTTTTCGCTGTTATTAGTGAGGTTGTGCAGATTGCCACAGTTATTTCACTGGTTTTCGCTGTTATTAGTGAGGCTTTGCAGATTGTGACTGTTATTTCAGTGGTTTTCGCTGTTATTAGTGAGGTTGTGCAGATTGCCACAGTTATTTCACTGGTTTTCGCTGTTATTAGTGAGGCTTTGCAGATTGTGACTGTTATTTCAGTGGTTTTCGCTGTTATTAGTGAGGTTGTGCAGATTGCCACAGTTATTTCACTGGTTTTCGCTGTTATTAGTGAGGCTTTGCAGATTGTGACTGTTATTTCAGTGGTTTTCGCTGTTATTAGTGAGGTTGTGCAGATTGCCACAGTTATTTCACTGGTTTTCGCTGTTATTAGTGAGGCTTTGCAGATTGTGACTGTTATTTCAGTGGTTTTCGCTGTTATTAGTGAGGCTTTGCAGATTGTGACTGTTATTTCAATGGTTTTCGCTGTTATTAGTGAGGTTGTGCAGATTGCCACAGTTATTTCACTGGTTTTCGCTGTTATTAGTGAGGCTTTGCAGATTGTGACTGTTATTTCAGTGGTTTTCGCTGTTATTAGTGAGGTTGTGCAGATTGCCACAGTTATTTCACTGGTTTTCGCTGTTATTAGTGAGGCTTTGCAGATTGTGACTGTTATTTCAGTGATTTTCGCTGTTATTAGTGAGGCTTTGCAGATTGTGACTGTTATTTCAGTGGTTTTCGCTGTTATTAGTGAGGTTGTGCAGATTGCCACAGTTATTTCAGTGGTTTTCGCTGTTATTAGTGAGGCTTTGCAGATTGTGACTGTTATTTCAGTGGTTTTCGCTGTTATTAGTGAGGTTGTGCAGATTGCCACAGTTATTTCAGTGGTTTTCGCTGTTATTAGTGAGGCTTTGCAGATTGTGACTGTTATTTCACTGGTTTTCGCTGTTATTAGTGAGGTTGTGCAGATTGCCACAGTTATTTCACTGGTTTTCGCTGTTATTAGTGAGGCTTTGCAGATTGTGACTGTTATTTCAGTGGTTTTCGCTGTTATTAGTGAGGCTTTGCAGATTGTGACTGTTATTTCAGTGGTTTTCGCTGTTATTAGTGAGGTTGTGCAGATTGCACAGTTATTTCACTGGTTTTCGCTGTTATTATGAGGCTTTGCAGATTGTGACTGTTATTTCAGTGGTTTTCGCTGTTATTAGTGAGGTTGTGCAGATTGCCACAGTTATTTCACTGGTTTTCGCTGTTATTAGTGAGGCTTTGCAGATTGTGACTGTTATTTCAGTGGTTTTCGCTGTTATTAGTGAGGTTGTGCAGATTGCGACAGTTATTTCACTGGTTTTCGCTGTTATTAGTGAAGCTTTGCAGATTGTGACTGTTATTTCAGTGGTTTTCGCTGTTATTAGTGAGGTTGTGCAGATTGCCACAGTTATTTCACTGGTTTTCGCTGTTATTAGTGAGGCTTTGCAGATTGTGACTGTTATTTCAGTGGTTTTCGCTGTTATTAGTGAGGTTGTGCAGATTGCCACAGTTATTTCACTGGTTTTCGCTGTTATTAGTGAGGCTTTGCAGATTGTGACTATTATTTCAGTGGTTTTCGCTGTTATTAGTGAGGTTTTGCAGATTGCCACAGTTATTTCACTGGTTTTCGCTGTTATTAGTGAGGCTTTGCAGATTGTGACTGTTATTTCAGTGGTTTTCGCTGTTATTAGTGAGGCTTTGCAGATTGTGACAGTTATTTCAGTGGTTTTCGCTGTTATTAGTGAGGCTTGTGCAGATTGCACAGTTATTTCACTGGTTTTCGCTGTTATTAGTGAGGCTTTGCAGATTGTGACTGTTATTTCAGTGGTTTTCGCTGTTATTAGTGAGGTTGTGCCAGATTGCCACAGTTATTTCACTGGTTTTCGCTGTTATTAGTGAGGCTTTGCAGATTGTGACTGTTATTTCAGTGGTTTTTGCTGTTATTAGTGAGGTTGTGCAGATTGCCACAGTTATTTCACTGGTTTTCGCTGTTATTAGTGAGGTTGTGCAGATTGCCACAGTTATTTCACTGGTTTTCGCTGTTATTAGTGAGGCTTTGCAGATTGTGACTGTTATTTCAGTGGTTTTCGCTGTTATTAGTGAGGTTGTGCAGATTGCCACAGTTATTTCACTGGTTTTCGCTGTTATTAGTGAGGCTTTGCAGATTGTGACTGTTATTTCAGTGGTTTTCGCTGTTATTAGTGAGGTTGTGCAGATTGCACAGTTATTTCACTGGTTTTCGCTGTTATAGTGTAGGCTTTGCAGATTGTGACTGTTATTTCACTGGTTTTCGCTGTTATTAGTGAGGCTTCGCAGATTGTGACTGTTATTTCAGTGGTTTTCGCTGTTATTAGTGAGCTTTGCAGATTGTGACTGTTATTTCAGTGGTTTTCGCTGTTATTAGTGAGGCTTGTGCAGATTGCACAGTTATTTCACTGGTTTTCGCTGTTATTAGTGAGGTTGTGCAGATTGCCACAGTTATTTCACTGGTTTTCGCTGTTATTAGTGAGGCTTTGCAGATTGTGACTGTTATTTCAGTGGTTTTCGCTGTTATTAGTGAGGTTGTGCAGATTGCCACAGTTATTTCACTGGTTTTCGCTGTTATTAGTGAGGCTTTGCAGATTGTGACTGTTATTTCAGTGGTTTCGCTGTTATTAGTGAGGTTGTGCAGATTGCCACAGTTATTTCACTGGTTTTCGCTGTAATTAGTGAGGCTTTGCAGATTGTGACTGTTATTTCAGTGGTTTTCGCTGTTATTAGTGAGGCTTTGCAGATTGGACTGTTATTTCAGTGGTTTTCGCTGTTATTAGTGAGGTTGTGCAGATTGCCACAGTTATTTCACTGGTTTTCGCTGTTATTAGTGAGGCTTTGCAGATTGTGACTGTTATTTCAGTGGTTTTTCGCTGTTATTAGTGAGGTTGTGCAGATTGCCACAGTTATTTCACTGGTTTTCGCTGTTATTAGTGAGGCTTTGCAGATTGTGACTGTTATTTCAGTGGTTTTCGCTGTTATTAGTGAGGTTGTGCAGATTGCACAGTTATTTCACTGGTTTTCGCTGTTATTAGTGAGGCTTTGCAGATTGTGACTGTTTATTTCAGTGGTTTTCGCTGTTATTAGTGAGGTTGTGCAGATTGCCACAGTTATTTCAGTGGTTTTCGCTGTTGTTAGTGAGGCTTTGCAGATTGTGACTGTTATTTCAGTGGTTTTCGCTGTTATTAGTGAGGTTGTGCAGATTGCCACAGTTATTTCACTGGTTTTCGCTGTTATTAGTGAGGCTTTGCAGATTGTGACTGTTATTTCAGTGGTTTTCGCTGTTATTAGTGAGGTTGTGCAGATTGCCACAGTTATTTCACTGGTTTTCGCTGTTATTAGTGAGGCTTTGCAGATTGTGACTGTTATTTCAGTGGTTTAAGCTTTTATTAGTGAGGTTGTGCAGATTGCCACAGTTATTTCACTGGTTTTCGCTGTTATTAGTGAGGCTTTGCAGATTGTGACTGTTATTTCAGTGGTTTTCGCTGTTATTAGTGAGGTTGTGCAGATTGCCACAGTTATTTCACTGGTTTTCGCTGTGTTATTAGTGAGGCTTTGCAGATTGTGACTGTTATTTCATGGTTTTCGCTGTTATTAGTGAGGTTGTGCAGATTGCCACAGTTATTTCACTGGTTTTCGCTGTATTAGTGAGGCTTTGCAGATTGTGACTGTTATTCAGTGGTTTTCGCTGTTATTAGTGAGGTTGTGCAGGATTGCCACAGTTATTTCACTGGTTTTCGCTGTTATTAGTGAGGCTTTGCAGATTGTGACTGTTATTTCACTGGTTTTCGCTGTTATTAGTGAGGCTTTGCAGATTGTGACTGTTATTTCAGTGGTTTTCGCTGTTATTAGTGAGGCTTTGCAGATTGTGACTGTTATTTCAGTGGTTTTCGCTGTTATTAGTGAGGTTGTGCAGATTGCCACAGTTAAATTTCACTGGTTTTCGCTGTTATTAGTGATGCTTTGCAGATTGTGACTGTTATTTCAGTGGTTTTCGCTGTTATTAGTGAGGTTGTGCAGATTGCCACAGTTATTTCACTGGTTTTCGCTGTTATTAGTGAGGCTTTGCAGATTGTGACTGTTATTTCAGTGGTTTTCGCTGTTATTAGTGAGGCTTTGCAGATTGTGCTGTTATTTCAGTGGTTTTCGCTGTTATTAGTGAGGTTGTGCAGATTGCCACAGTTATTTCACTGGTTTTCGCTGTTATTAGTGAGGCTTTGCAGATTGTGACTGTTATTTCAGTGGTTTTCGCTGTTATTAGTGAGGTTGTGCAGATTGCCACAGTTATTTCACTGGTTTTCGCTGTTATTAGTGAGGCTTTGCAGATTGTGACTGTTATTTCAGTGGTTTTCGCTGTTATTAGTGAGGTTGTGCAGATTGCCACAGTTATTTCACTGGTTTCGCTGTTATTAGTGAGGCTTTGCAGATTGTGACTGTTATTTCAGTGGTTTTCGCTGTTATTAGTGAGGTTGTGCAGATTGCCACAGTTATTTCACTGGTTTTCGCTGTTATTAGTGAGGCTTTGCAGATTGTGACTGTTATTTCAGTGGTTTTCGCTGTTATTAGTGAGGTTGTGCAGATTGCCACAGTTATTTCACTGGTTTTCGCTGTTATTAGTGAGGCTTTGCAGATTGTGACTGTTATTTCAGTGGTTTTCGCTGTTATTAGTGAGGTTGTGCAGATTGCCACAGTTATTTCACTGGTTTTCGCTGTTATTAGTGAGGCTTTGCAGATTGTGACTGTTTTTCAGTGGTTTTCGCTGTTATTAGTGAGGTGTGCAGATTGCCACAGTTATTTCACTGGTTTTCGCTGTTATTAGTGAGGCTTTGCAGATTGTGACTGTTATTTCAGTGGTTTTCGCTGTTATAGTGAGCTTGCAGATTGTGACTGTTATTTCAATGGTTTTCGCTGTTATTAGTGAGGGGTTGTGCAGATTGCCACAGTTATTTCACTGGTTTTCGCTGTTATTAGTGAGGCTTTGCAAGATTGTGACTGTTATTTCAGTGGTTTCGCTGTTATTAGTGAGGTTGTGCAGATTGCCACAGTTATTTCATTGGTTTTCGCTGTTATTAGTGAGGCTTTGCAGATTGTGACTGTTATTTCAGTGATTTTCGCTGTTATTAGTGAGGCTTTGCAGATTGTGACTGTTATTTCAGTGGTTTTCGCTGTTATTAGTGAGGTTGTGCAGATTGCCACAGTTATTTCAGTGGTTTTCGCTGTTATTAGTGAGGCTTTGCAGATTGTGACTGTTATTTCAGTGGTTTTCGCTGTTATTAGTGAGGTTGTGCAGATTGCCACAGTTATTTCACTGGTTTTCGCTGTTATTAGTGAGGCTTTGCAGATTGTGACTGTTATTTCACTGGTTTTCGCTGTTATTAGTGAGGTTGTGCAGATTGCCACAGTTATTTCACTGGTTTTCGCTGTTATTAGTGAGGCTTTGCAGATTGTGACTGTTATTTCAGTGGTTTTCGCTGTTATTAGTGAGGCTTTGCAGATTGTGACTGTTATTTCAGTGGTTTTCGCTGTTATTAGTGAGGTTGTGCAGATTGCCACAGTTATTTCACTGGTTTTCGCTGTTATTAGTGAGGCTTTGCAGATTGTGACTGTTATTTCAGCTGGTTTTCGCTGTTATTAGTGAGGTTGTGCAGATTGCACAGTTATTTCACTGGTTTTCGCTGTTATTAGTGAGGCTTTGCAGATTGTGACTGTTATTTCAGTGGTTTTCGCTGTTATTAGTGAGGTTGTGCAGATTGCCACAGTTATTTCACTGGTTTTCGCTGTTATTAGTGAGGCTTTGCAGATTGTGACTGTTATTTCAGTGGTTTTCGCTGTTATTAGTGAGGTTGTGCAGATTGCCACAGTTATTTCACTGGTTTTCGCTGTTATTAGTGAGGCTTTGCAGATTGTGACTGTTATTTCAGTGGTTTTCGCTGTTATTAGTGAGGTTGTGCAGATTGCCACAGTTATTTCACTGGTTTCGCTGTTATTAGTGAGGCTTTGCAGATTGTGACTGTTATTTCAGTGGTTTTCGCTGTTATTAGTGAGGTTGTGCAGATTGCCACAGTTTATTTCACTGGTTTTCGCTGTTATTAGTGAGGCTTTGCAGATTGTGACTGTTATTTCAGTGGTTTTCGCTGTTATTAGTGAGGTTGTGCAGATTGCACAGTTATTTCACTGGTTTCGCTGTTATTAGTGAGGCTTTGCAGATTGTGACTGTTATTTCAGTGGTTTCGCTGTTATTAGTGAGGCTTTGCAGATTGTGACTGTTATTTCAGTGGTTTTCGCTGTTATTAGTGAGGTTGTGCAGATTGCCACAGTTATTTCACTGGTTTTCGCTGTTATTAGTGAGGCTTTGCAGATTGTGACTGTTTATTTCAGTGGTTTTCGCTGTTATTAGTGAGGTTGTGCAGATTGCCACAGTTATTTCACTGGTTTTCGCTGTTATTAGTGAGGCTTTGCAGATTGTGACTGTTATTTCAGTGGTTTTCGCTGTTATTAGTGAGGTTGTGCAGATTGCCACAGTTATTTCACTGGTTTTCGCTGTTATTAGTGAGGTTGTGCAGATTGCCACAGTTATTTCACTGGTTTTCGCTGTTATTAGTGAGGCTTTGCAGATTGTGACTGTTATTTCAGTGGTTTTCGCTGTTATTAGTGAGGTTGTGCAGATTGCCACAGTTATTTCACTGGTTTTCGCTGTTATTAGTGAGGCTTTGCAGATTGTGACTGTTATTTCAGTGGTTTTCGCTGTTATTAGTGAGGTTGTGCAGATTGCCACAGTTATTTCACTGGTTTTCGCTGTTATTAGTTAGGCTTTGCAGATTGTGACTGTTATTTCACTGGTTTTCGCTGTTATTAGTGAGGCTTTGCAGATTGTGACTGTTATTTCAGTGGTTTTCGCTGTTATTAGTGAGGCTTTGCAGATTGTGACTGTTATTTCAGTGGTTTTCGCTGTTATTAGTGAGGTTGTGCAGATTGCCACAGTTATTTCACTGGTTTTCGCTGTTATTAGTGAGGTTGTGCAGATTGCCACAGTTATTTCACTGGTTTTCGCTGTTATTAGTGAGGCTTTGCAGATTGTGACTGTTATTTCAGTGGTTTTCGCTGTTATTAGTGAGGTTGTGCAGATTGCCACAGTTATTTCACTGGTTTTCGCTGTTATTAGTGAGGCTTTGCAGATTGTGACTGTTATTTCAGTGGTTTTCGCTGTTATTAGTGAGGTTGTGCAGATTGCCACAGTTATTTCACTGGTTTTCGCTGTAATTAGTGAGGCTTTGCAGATTGTGACTGTTATTTCAGTGGTTTTCGCTGTTATTAGTGAGGCTTTGCAGATTGTGACTGTTATTTCAGTGGTTTTCGCTGTTATTAGTGAGGTTGTGCAGATTGCCACAGTTATTTCACTGGTTTTCGCTGTTATTAGTGAGGCTTTGCAGATTGTGACTGTTATTTCAGTGGTTTTCGCTGTTATTAGTGAGGTTGTGCAGATTGCCACAGTTATTTCACTGGTTTTCGCTGTTATTAGTGAGGCTTTGCAGATTGTGACTGTTATTTCAGTGGTTTTCGCTGTTATTAGTGAGGTTGTGCAGATTGCCACAGTTATTTCACTGGTTTTCGCTGTTATTAGTGAGGCTTTGCAGATTGTGACTGTTATTTCAGTGGTTTTGGCTGTTATTAGTGAGGTTGTGCAGATTGCCACAGTTATTTCAGTGGTTTTCGCTGTTATTAGTGAGGCTTTGCAGATTGTGACTGTTATTTCAGTGGTTTTCGCTGTTATTAGTGAGGTTGTGCAGATTGCCGTGAGGCTTTGCAGATTGTGAATGTTATTTCAGTGGTTTTCGCTGTTATTAGTGAGGTTGTGCAGATTGCCACAGTTATTTCACTGGTTTTCGCTGTTAATAGTGAGGCTTTGCAGATTGTGACTGTTATTTCAGTGGTTTTCGCTGTTACTAGTGAGGTTGTGCAGATTGCCACAGTTATTTCACTGGTTTTCGCTGTTATTAGTGAGGCTTTGCAGATTGTGACTGTTATTTCAGTGGTTTTCGCTGTTATTAGTGAGGTTGTGCAGATTGCCACAGTTATTTCACTGGTTTTCGCTGTTATTAGTGAGGCTTTGCAGATTGTGACTGTTATTTCAGTGGTTTTCGCTGTTATTAGTGAGGTTGTGCAGATTGCCACAGTTATTTCACTGGTTTTCGCTGTTATTAGTGAGGCTTTGCAGATTGTGACTGTTATTTCAGTGGTTTTCGCTGTTATTAGTGAGGTTGTGCAGATTGCCACAGTTATTTCACTGGTTTTCGCTGTTATTAGTGAGGCTTTGCAGATTGTGACTGTTATTTCAGTGGTTTTCGCTGTTATTAGTGAGGTTGTGCAGATTGCCACAGTTATTTCACTGGTTTTCGCTGTTATTAGTGAGGCTTTGCAGATTGTGACTGTTATTTCAGTGGTTTTCGCTGTTATTAGTGAGGTTGTGCAGATTGCCACAGTTATTTCACTGGTTTTCGCTGTTATTAGTGAGGCTTAGCAGATTGTGACTGTTATTTCAGTGGTTTTCGCTGTTATTAGTGAGGCTTTGCAGATTGTGACTGTTATTTCAGTTGTTTTCGCTGTTATTAGTGAGCTTGTGCAGATTGCCACAGTTATTTCACTGGTTTTCGCTGTTATTAGTGAGGCTTTGCAGATTGTGACTGTTATTTCAGTGGTTTTCGCTGTTATTAGTGAGGTTGTGCAGATTGCCACAGTTATTTCACTGGTTTTCGCTGTTATTAGTGAGGCTTTGCAGATTGTGACTGTTATTTCAGTGGTTTTCGCTGTTATTAGTGAGGCTTTGCAGATTGTGACTGTTATTTCAGTGGTTTTCGCTGTTATTAGTGAGGTTGTGCAGATTGCCACAGTTATTTCACTGGTTTTCGCTGTTATTAGTGAGGCTTTGCAGATTGTGACTGTTATTTCAGTGGTTTTCGCTGTTATTAGTGAGGTTGTGCAGATTGCCACAGTTATTTCACTGGTTTTCGCTGTTATTAGTGAGGCTTTGCAGATTGTGACTGTTATTTCAGTGGTTTTCGCTGTTATTAGTGAGGCTTTGCAGATTGTGACTGTTATTTCAGTGGTTTTCGCTGTTATTAGTGAGGTTGTGCAGATTGCCACAGTTATTTCACTGGTTTTCGCTGTTATTAGTGAGGCTTTGCAGATTGTGACTGTTATTTCAGTGGTTTTCGCTGTTATTAGTGAGGTTGTGCAGATTGCCACAGTTATTTCACTGGTTTTCGCTGTTATTAGTGAGGCTTTGCAGATTGTGACTGTTATTTCAGTGGTTTTCGCTGTTATTAGTGAGGTTGTGCAGATTGCCACAGTTATTTCACTGGTTTTCGCTGTTATTAGTGAGGTTGTGCAGATTGCCACAGTTATTTCACTGGTTTTCGCTGTTATTAGTGAGGCTTTGCAGATTGTGACTGTTATTTCAGTGGTTTTCGCTGTTATTAGTGAGGTTGTGCAGATTGCCACAGTTATTTCACTGGTTTTCGCTGTTATTAGTGAGGCTTTGCAGATTGTGACTGTTATTTCAGTGGTTTTCGCTGTTATTAGTGAGATTGTGCAGATTGCCACAGTTATTTCAGTGGTTTTCGCTGTTATTAGTGAGGCTTTGCAGATTGTGACTGTTATTTCAGTGGTTTTCGCTGTTATTAGTGAGGTTGTGCAGATTGCCACAGTTATTTTACTGGTTTTCGCTGTTATTAGTGAGGCTTTGCAGATTGTGACTGTTATTTCAGTGGTTTTCGCTGTTATTAGTGAGGTTGTGCAGATTGCCACAGTTATTTCACTGGTTTTCGCTGTTATTAGTGAGGCTTTGCAGATTGTGACTGTTATTTCAGTGGTTTTCGCTGTTATTAGTAGCGAAAACCAGTGAAATAACTGTGGCAATCTGCACAACCTCACTAATAACAGCGAAAACCACTGAAATAACAGTCACAATCTGCTAAGCCTCACTAATAACAGCGAAAACCAGTGAAATAACTGTTGCAATCTGCACAACCTCACTAATAACAGCGAAAACCACTGAAATAACAGTCACAATCTGCAAAGCCTCACTAATAACAGCGAAAACCAGTGAAATAACTGTGGCAATCTGCACAACCTCACTAATAACAGCGAAAACCACTGAAATAACAGTCACAATCTGCAAAGCCTCACTAATAACAGCGAAAACCAGTGAAATAACTGTGGCAATCTGCACAACCTCACTAATAACAGCGAAAACCACTGAAATAACAGTCACAATCTGCAAAGCCTCACTAATAACAGCGAAAACCAGTGAAATAACTGCGGCAATCTGCACAACCTCACTAATAACAGCGAAAACCACTGAAATAACAGTCACAATCTGCAAAGCCTCACTAATAACAGCGAAAACCAGTGAAATAACTGTGGCAATCTGCACAACCTCACTAATAACAGCGAAAACCAGTGAAATAACAGTCACAATCTGCTAAGCCTCACTAATAACAGCGAAAACCAGTGAAATAACTGTGGCAATCTGCACAACCTCACTAATAACAGCGAAAACCACTGAAATAACAGTCACAATCTGCAAAGCCTCACTAATAACAGCGAAAACCAGTGAAATAACTGTGGCAATCTGCACAACCTCACTAATAACAGCGAAAACCACTGAAATAACAGTCACAATCTGCAAAGCCTCACTAATAACAGCGAAAACCAGTGAAATAACTGTGGCAATCTGCACAACCTCACTAATAACAGCGAAAACCACTGAAATAACAGTCACAATCTGCAAAGCCTCACTAATAACAGCGAAAACCAGTGAAATAACTGTGGCAATCTGCACAACCTCACTAATAACAGCGAAAACCACTGAAATAACAGTCACAATCTGCTAAGCCTCACTAATAACAGCGAAAACCAGTGAAATAACTGTGGCAATCTGCACAACCTCACTAATAACAGCGAAAACCACTGAAATAACAGTCACAATCTGCAAAGCCTCACTAATAACAGCGAAAACCAGTGAAATAACTGTGGCAATCTGCACAACCTCACTAATAACAGCGAAAACCACTGAAATAACAGTCACAATTTGCAAAGCCTCACTAATAACAGCGAAAACCACTAAAATAACAGTCACAATCTGCAAAGCCTCACTAATAACAACGAAAACCAGTGAAATAACTGTGGCAATCTGCACAACCTCACTAATAACAGCGAAAACCACTGAAATAACAGTCACAATCTGCAAAGCCTCACTAATAACAGCGAAAACCAGTGAAATAACTGTGGCAATCTGCACAACCTCACTAATAACAGCGAAAACCACTGAAATAACAGTCACAATCTGCAAAGCCTCACTAATAACAGCGAAAACCAGTGAAATAACTGTGGCAATCTGCACAACCTCACTAATAACAGCGAAAACCACTGAAATAACAGTCACAATCTGCAAAGCCTCACTAATAACAGCGAAAACCAGTGAAATAACTGTGGCAATCTGCACAACCTCACTAATAACAGCGAAAACCACTGAAATAACAGTCACAATCTGCAAAGCCTCACTAATAACAGCGAAAACCAGTGAAATAACTGTGGCAATCTGCACAACCTCACTAATAACAGCGAAAACCACTGAAATAACAGTCACAATCTGCAAAGCCTCACTAATAACAGCGAAAACCAGTGAAATAACTGTGGCAATCTGCACAACCTCACTAATAACAGCGAAAACCACTGAAATAACAGTCACAATCTGCAAAGCCTCACTAATAACAGCGAAAACCAGTGAAATAACTGTGGCAATCTGCACAACCTCACTAATAACAGCGAAAACCACTGAAATAACAGTCACAATCTGCAAAGCCTCACTAATAACAGCGAAAACCACTGAAATAACAGTCACAATCTGCAAAGCCTCACTAATAACAGCGAAAACCAGTGAAATAACTGTGGCAATCTGCACAACCTCACTAATAACAGCGAAAACCACTGAAATAACAGTCACAATCTGCAAAGCCTCACTAATAACAGCGAAAACCAGTGAAATAACTGTGGCAATCTGCACAAGCTCACTAATAACAGCGAAAACCACTGAAATAACAGTCACAATCTGCAAAGCCTCACTAATAACAGCGAAAACCAGTGAAATAACTGTGGCAATCTGCACAACCTCACTAATAACAGCGAAAACCACTGAAATAACAGTCACAATCTGCAAAGCCTCACTAATAACAGCGAAAACCACTGAAATAACAGTCACAATCTGCAAAGCCTCACTAATAACAGCGAAAACCAGTGAAATAACTGTGGCAATCTGCACAACCTCACTAATGACAGCGAAAACCACTGAAATAACAGTCACAATCTGCAAAGCCTCACTAATAACAGCGAAAACCAGTGAAATAACTGTGCCAATCTGCACAACCTCACTAATAACAGCGAAAACCACTGAAATAACAGTCACAATCTGCAAAGCCTCACTAATAACAGCGAAAACCAGTGAAATAACTGTGGCAATCTGCACAACCTCACTAATAACAGCGAAAACCACTGAAATAACAGTCACAATCTGCAAAGCCTCACTAATAACAGCGAAAACCAGTGAAATAACTGTGGCAATCTGCACAACCTCACTAATAACAGCGAAAACCACTGAAATAACAGTCACAATCTGCAAAGCCTCACTAATAACAGCGAAAACCAGTGAAATAACTGTGGCAATCTGCACAACCTCACTAATAACAGCGAAAACCACTGAAATAACAGTCACAATCTGCAAAGCCTCACTAATAACAGCGAAAACCAGTGAAATAACTGTGGCAATCTGCACAACCTCACTAATAACAGCGAAAACCACTGAAATAACAGTCACAATCTGCAAAGCCTCACTAATAACAGCGAAAACCAGTGAAATAACTGTGGCAATCTGCACAACCTCACTAATAACAGCGAAAACCACTGAAATAACAGTCACAATCTGCAAAGCCTCACTAATAACAGCGAAAACCAGTGAAATAACTGTGGCAATCTGCACAACCTCACTAATAACAGCGAAAACCACTGAAATAACAGTCACAATCTGCAAAGCCTAATAACAGCGAAAACCAGTGAAATAACTGTGGCAATCTGCACAACCTCACTAATAACAGCGAAAACCACTGAAATAACAGTCACAATCTGCAAAGCCTCACTAATAACAGCGAAAACCAGTGAAATAACTGTGGCAATCTGCACAACCTCACTAATAACAGCGAAAACCAGTGAAATAACTGTGGCAATCTGCACAACCTCACTAATAACAGCGAAAACCACTGAAATAACAGTCACAATCTGCAAAGCCTCACTAATAACAGCGAAAACCAGTGAAATAACTGTGGCAATCTGCACAACCTCACTAATAACAGCGAAAACCACTGAAATAACAGTCACAATCTGCAAAGCCTCACTAATAACAGCGAAAACCAGTGAAATAACTGTGGCAATCTGCACAACCTCACTAATAACAGCGAAAACCACTGAAATAACAGTCACAATCTGCAAAGCCTCACTAATAACAGCGAAAACCAGTGAAATAACTGTGGCAATCTGCACAACCTCACTAATAACAGCGAAAACCACTGAAATAACAGTCACAATCTGCAAAGCCTCACTAATAACAGCGAAAACCAGTGAAATAACTGTGGCAATCTGCACAACCTCACTAATAACAGCGAAAACCACTGAAATAACAGTCACAATCTGCTAAGCCTCACTAATAACAGCGAAAACCAGTGAAATAACTGTGGCAATCTGCACAACCTCACTAATAACAGCGAAAACCACTGAAATAACAGTCACAATCTGCAAAGCCTCACTAATAACAGCGAAAACCAGTGAAATAACTGTGGCAATCTGCACAACCTCACTAATAACAGCGAAAACCACTGAAATAACAGTCACAATTTGCAAAGCCTCACTAATAACAGCGAAAACCACTAAAATAACAGTCACAATCTGCAAAGCCTCACTAATAACAGCGAAAACCAGTGAAATAACTGTGGCAATCTGCACAACCTCACTAATAACAGCGAAAACCACTGAAATAACAGTCACAATCTGCAAAGCCTCACTAATAACAGCGAAAACCAGTGAAATAACTGTGGCAATCTGCACAACCTCACTAATAACAGCGAAAACCACTGAAATAACAGTCACAATCTGCAAAGCCTCACTAATAACAGCGAAAACCAGTGAAATAACTGTGGCAATCTGCACAACCTCACTAATAACAGCGAAAACCACTGAAATAACAGTCACAATCTGCAAAGCCTCACTAATAACAGCGAAAACCAGTGAAATAACTGTGGCAATCTGCACAACCTCACTAATAACAGCGAAAACCACTGAAATAACAGTCACAATCTGCAAAGCCTCACTAATAACAGCGAAAACCAGTGAAATAACTGTGGCAATCTGCACAACCTCACTAATAACAGCGAAAACCACTGAAATAACAGTCACAATCTGCAAAGCCTCACTAATAACAGCGAAAACCAGTGAAATAACTGTGGCAATCTGCACAACCTCACTAATAACAGCGAAAACCACTGAAATAACAGTCACAATCTGCAAAGCCTCACTAATAACAGCGAAAACCAGTGAAATAACTGTGGCAATCTGCACAACCTCACTAATAACAGCGAAAACCACTGAAATAACAGTCACAATCTGCAAAGCCTCACTAATAACAGCGAAAACCAGTGAAATAACTGTGGCAATCTGCACAACCTCACTAATAACAGCGAAAACCACTGAAATAACAGTCACAATCTGCAAAGCCTCACTAATAACAGCGAAAACCACTGAAATAACAGTCACAATCTGCAAAGCCTCACTAATAACAGCGAAAACCAGTGAAATAACTGTGGCAATCTGCACAACCTCACTAATAACAGCGAAAACCACTGAAATAACAGTCACAATCTGCAAAGCCTCACTAATAACAGCGAAAACCAGTGAAATAACTGTGGCAATCTGCACAACCTCGCTAATAACAGCGAAAACCACTGAAATAACAGTCACAATCTGCAAAGCCTCACTAATAACAGCGAAAACCAGTGAAATAACTGTGGCAATCTGCACAACCTCACTAATAACAGCGAAAACCACTGAAATAACAGTCACAATCTGCAAAGCCTCACTAATAACAGCGAAAACCACTGAAATAACAGTCACAATCTGCAAAGCCTCACTAATAACAGCGAAAACCAGTGAAATAACTGTGGCAATCTGCACAACCTCACTAATGACAGCGAAACCACTGAAATAACAGTCACAATCTGCAAAGCCTCACTAATAACAGCGAAAACCAGTGAAATAACTGTGCCAATCTGCACAACCTCACTAATAACAGCGAAAACCACTGAAATAACAGTCACAATCTGCAAAGCTTCACTAATAACAGCGAAAACCAGTGAAATAACTGTGGCAATCTGCACAACCTCACTAATAACAGCGAAAACCACTGAAATAACAGTCACAATCTGCAAAGCCTCACTAATAACAGCGAAAACCAGTGAAATAACTGTGGCAATCTGCACAAACCTCACTAATAACAGCGAAAACCACTGAAATAACAGTCACAATCTGCAAAGCCTCACTAATAACAGCGAAAACCAGTGAAATAACTGTGGCAATCTGCACAACCTCACTAATAACAGCGAAAACCACTGAAATAACAGTCCACAATCTGCAAAGCCTCACTAATAACAGCGAAAACCAGTGAAATAACTGTGGCAATCTGCACAACCTCACTAATAACAGCGAAAACCACTGAAATAACACAGTCACAATCTGCAAAGCCTCACTAATAACAGCGAAAACCAGTGAAATAGCTGTGGCAATCTGCACAACCTCACTAATAACAGCGAAAACCACTGAAATAACAGTCACAATCTGCAAAGCCTCACTAATAACAGCGAAAACCAGTGAAATAACTGTGGTTGTTTAAAACACGAAGAGAACGCTGTCCTCGTCCTTCTCCAACTTTCTTGGATCAGAGTTGGCATTGCTTTGAACTAGCAACACTAACTCTGACAATAGTTGGCGTTGCTTATTTTTCCTTAAAATGACAGAATCTGCTTAGTTCAGTAGTTTTTCCACTTTCATTCGTTGTAGTCGATAGGAATAAATTTATAGCATCAACGAATCTGTTTTTTTGAATATTGAATTGTTTTGTTTAAGAAACGTTAATTTCATTAGAAAAGGAGTGTATCTTGTGTCAAGGGATTCAACTCGATCCCTGACGGAGGTCTTTTAGTTCAAATCACGAACGAGAGTCAATTTCCAAGTGAGAATATTCAGGTGGATTATTGGGAGACTTGAGCGTTCTTCCGATGATCAATTTTAATAGTGATTATTTATGAAGCTAGTGATTATTCATTGTACCAATAGGCTTGCTGGGAATCTCGTTCGACTATTCAGTCAACTTTAGACCAGCAAGTTATCGATCATTTCTAGGTACTTTGATTATTCATTTTCCTATTAGGCTTGCTGGGAATCTCGTCTGACTATTCAGTCAACTTTAGACCAGCAAGTTATCGATAATTTCTAAGTACTTTGATGATCCATTGTGCTACTAGGCTTGCTGGGAATCTCGTCTGACTATTCAGTCAACTTTAGACCAGCAAGTTCTCGATCATTTCTAGGTACTTTCCTATTAGGCTTGCTGGGAATCTCGTTCGACTATTCAGTCAACTTTAGACCAGCAAGTTATCGATAATTTCTAAGTACTTTGATGATACATTGTGCTACTAGGCTTGCTGGGAATCTCGTCTGACTATTCAGTCAACTTTAGACCAGCAAGTTCTCGATCATTTCTAGATAGTTTGATTATTCAATTTTCCATTAGGCTTGCTGGGAATCTCATCTGACTATTCAGTCAATTTTAGACCAGCAAGTTCTCAAAATATATAGGAACATCAATGATCCATTGGACGAAGAGGCTTGCTGGGAATCTAGGATGACTATTCAATCAACTTTAGACCAGCAAGTATTCAGCAATCGAGTTTTAAGTGAACAGTTGACTCTTTCATCTTACAGTTTTCTTTAGAAGTCCCAAACAGATCCATTACCTTATTAAATATTTTTGGTCCTTCGAGCCGGATCTCTGGAAATTGATTCCTGTTAACTTCTAAACTTGATTAAAATGTCGAAATTTAATCGTTAATTTCTGAACTCAGCCATCATATCTAACCTTGGTTACTATTCTTCAATATACCTTGAGTAGCTGCAAATTAGCAGTCATTCACCACCTTGTAAAGGATTACTTGTAGAAACTAACTTCTACCACAGGCCTTGCAAAGACCCGTGCATTGCAGCACATCAAAATGAGGATTGAACACATTCAGTAACGTACCGATCAGCAAGGATCAATTCACACGCTTAGAAGCTATCTAGGATCAGTGGCAGCAGTTTTTTTAATCAATCATCAAGCCATAAACATTGCATTAGTAGCAGCTGACTCACAGGCACGACGGGAAGTGAAAAAACGATCATACTTTTCCAAGGATTACTATGCCAAGACATACGAGAACTACTTAGAAACAACCGAAATGATGAGAAAACTTCTGAACGAAAATCCATCGCAAACAACGTCACTGTTAATTAAGCCGCATCGAGTATCCTCTGTACAAGATTTAGCTCGTCGTGGAGAGCAGGGTTCTCTTAGCATCACAGAAGCATCATCACCATCATAACAGGCCACCTAGTCGGCGTCTTTACAGACACAACCATTTCCCGCTCAAACTTCACCGATGTCCATGGCATCGAATTATCAATTTCCTCGGCTAAAAAGACTTGAACTACCCACATTCAATCAGAATGGTTTTCGTTAAAGGGGCTTTTCATCTCAATGGTCTATAACAATCCGTCCATAAGAAATTAACATGTTTGAAGAAACATCTAGAAGGAAGGTACGTAAATGATATTTTCAGAGGATCTGACACCTTCGAAGACATTGAGAAAAAAAAATTGTTCAAGTCAACAATAAGTGCAAGGCGGGCGGCTTTCCCCTAAGAAAGTGGAGAACACTATTCGAGCCCTAGGTTTATTTTGGAACCCATTAGCTGACAAGTTGCACTTCATATTTTCATCACTGCCACCAACTAAAGTCACCAAACGAGCAGTCTTGTCCAAAATCGCTCAATTGTTTGACCCTATGGGATTACTCTCACCAGTCTTCATAAAACTGAAGATATTTATGTAAGAATTTTGGGTAGTGAAACTGCAATAGGATGGAGAGCTTCCATCAACTCAATTAAATACTTGGAATCAACTTCAAACACTGTTAAACGGATTAGACACTATTCAAAGTCCTAGATGGGTTGGAATTCACTCTGTTGGAAGTATTGAAATTCACTATTTTTTGTGATGCGTCACAATCGGCTATGGCGGCAGCAATTTTCACAAAAACGTCATCAGTCTCTTCAACTATTGTCACTTGCTATGTTCAAAAACAAAAGTAGCCCCTATTAAACGGATGACCATACCAAGATTAGAGCTCTCAGCTGCTGTAATGGCTGTAAAACTAGCAAAACATTGCCAAAACGTTCTTCATCTGAGTGATTCTCCTATTTACTTCTGGACTGATTCAACCATTGTACTGACCTGGATCAATAATCACCCTTCACGGTGGAAAGACTTTGTCCACAACAGGGTCTGCTACATCAAAGAAACTATACCTATCACACAGTGGCGTCACTTTTTAGGAAAAACAAGTCCAGCAGATTGTGCTACCCGAGGATTATCTGCTGACAAATTGAAAGTTCATCCACTGTGGTGGAGTGGACTTCACTGGCTTCAGAGCTCCCCAGATGAATGGCCAATTCGGAAAGACACTGCAACAACTATTGACGAGGATGTAGAAGAGTGAGTAGTACATCACGCAACATTAAATCGTCCATGGGATCTTATCACTAGATACTCCTCATGGAACAAATTGGTTAGAGTCACCGCAATGTGTCAACGAATGGTTTCTCTCTTAAGGAAACGATCATCGCAACCCTTAAGATCAGCCCTTACACCGGCAGAAATCTCCTCTGCCACCACCTATGTATATAATCGGATATACCTAACAGAAACAATTTTTTAAGGAAATCAAAACCTGAAAACAACTCAAGAAATATCAAGAAACAGCCCGTTGATCAGGCTTAATCCATTTCTTTGCACTATCGGACTATTACGCGTTGGTGGTCGCTTAAAAAATACGAATCTTAGTTTCGCCATTAAACATCCGTGCATCCTACGTCGAAATTCTCATGTCTCAACGCTGGTAATCAGAGCAGCTCACTTTAAATCGTTGCATGGATCGATTCAGGAAACATTAGCGGTTCTTAGGCAACAATTTTGGGTCATCAGCGGTCGAACTCCAGTCAAGTCCTTAATATTAAAATGTGTGACTTGTAATCGACATAGAAAGCAACATGCTCAATATTTAATGGGCCAGTTACCACCGATGATAGTCACCCCATCGAGACCGTTTCTGCATTCAAGTGTCGACTATGCAGGTCCATTCACATACGAACAACTTACCACTATCCTAACTCAAATTGAAGCAATCCTGAACTCTCGGCCACTCTGTACACTCACAGATGATCCTGATGATCTGGGAGTTCTCGATCGAGGCCACTTCCTAATCGGGCAAAAGAATGTCTACAACGACATCAATCAATTTACAAATGGAACTTTCAGTCACTCAAAAAAGGAGACATGGTACTAGTCATTGACGAGCGGCTCCCACCAGGTAAATGGCCACTGGGCAGAATAATAAATGTCCATCCCGAAACTGATGGCATAGTGCGAGTTGCAACCATTAAAACCAACATCTCAACCTACACGCGATCAGTTGTGAAGCTAATTCCGCTCTACATTTCGGCAGAAACAGAAAATTCATTGCTGGGAGCAATGAAGGCGGGCGGTAATGTTTAAAACACGAAGAGAACGCTGTCCTCGTCCTTCTCCAACTTTCTTGGATCAGAGTTGGCATTGCTTTGAACTAGCAACACTAACTCTGACAATAGTTGGCGTTGCTTATTTTTCCTTAAAATGACAGAATCTGCTTAGTTCAGTAGTTTTTCCACTTTCATTCGTTGTAGTCGATAGGAATAAATTTATAGCATCAACGAATCTGTTTTTTTGAATATTGAATTGTTTTGTTTAAGAAACGTTAATTTCATTAGAAAAGGAGTGTATCTTGTGTCAAGGGATTCAACTCGATCCCTGACGGAGGTCTTTTAGTTCAAATCACGAACGAGAGTCAATTTCCAAGTGAGAATATTCAGGTGGATTATTGGGAGACTTGAGCGTTCTTCCGATGATCAATTTTAATAGTGATTATTTATGAAGCTAGTGATTATTCATTGTACCAATAGGCTTGCTGGGAATCTCGTTCGACTATTCAGTCAACTTAAGACCAGCAAGTTATCGATCATTTCTAGGTACTTTGATTATTCATTTTCCTATTAGGCTTGCTGGGAATCTCGTCTGACTATTCAGTCAACTTTAGACCAGCAAGTTATCGATAATTTCTAAGTACTTTGATGATCCATTGTGCTACTAGGCTTGCTGGGAATCTCGTCTGACTATTCAGTCAACTTTAGACCAGCAAGTTCTCGATCATTTCTAGGTACTTTCCTATTAGGCTTGCTGGGAATCTCGTTCGACTATTCAGTCAACTTTAGACCAGCAAGTTATCGATAATTTCTAAGTACTTTGATGATACATTGTGCTACTAGGCTTGCTGGGAATCTCGTCTGACTATTCAGTCAACTTTAGACCAGCAAGTTCTCGATCATTTCTAGATAGTTTGATTATTCAATTTTCCATTAGGCTTGCTGGGAATCTCATCTGACTATTCAGTCAATTTTAGACCAGCAAGTTCTCAAAATATATAGGAACATCAATGATCCATTGGACGAAGAGGCTTGCTGGGAATCTAGGATGACTATTCAATCAACTTTAGACCAGCAAGTATTCAGCAATCGAGTTTTAAGTGAACAGTTGACTCTTTCATCTTACAGTTTTCTTTAGAAGTCCCAAACAGATCCATTACCTTATTAAATAGTGGCAATCTGCACAACCTCACTAATAACAGCGAAAACCACTTAAATAACAGTCACAATCTGCAAAGCCTAATAACAGCGAAAACCAGTGAAATAACTGTGGCAATCTGCACAACCTCACTAATAACAGCGAAAACCACTGAAATAACAGTCACAATCTGCAAAGCCTCACTAATAACAGCGAAAACCAGTGAAATAACTGTGGCAATCTGCACAACCTCACTAATAACAGCGAAAACCACTGAAATAACAGTCACAATCTGCAAAGCCTCACTAATAACAGCGAAAACCACTGAAATAACAGTCACAATCTGCAAAGCCTCATTAATAACAGCGAAAACCAGTGAAATAACTGTGGCAATCTGCACAACCTCACTAATAACAGCGAAAACCACTGAAATAACAGTCACAATCTGCAAAGCCTCACTAATAACAGCGAAAACCAGTGAAATAACTGTGGCAATCTGCACAACCTCACTAATAACAGCGAAAACCACTGAAATAACAGTCACAATCTGCAAAGCCTCACTAATAACAGCGAAAACCAGTGAAATAACTGTGGCAATCTGCACAACCTCACTAATAACAGCGAAAACCACTGAAATAACAGTCACAATCTGCAAAGCCTCACTAATAACAGCGAAAACCAGTGAAATAACTGTGGCAATCTGCACAACCTCACTAATAACAGCGAAAACCACTGAAATAACAGTCACAATCTGCAAAGCCTCACTAATAACAGCGAAAACCAGTGAAATAACTGTGGCAATCTGCACAACCTCACTAATAACAGCGAAAACCACTGAAATAACAGTCACAATCTGCAAAGCCTCACTAATAACAGCGAAAACCAGTGAAATAACTGTGGCAATCTGCACAACCTCACTAATAACAGCGAAAACCACTGAAATAACAGTCACAATCTGCAAAGCCTCACTAATAACAGCGAAAACCAGTGAAATAACTGTGGCAATCTGCACAACCTTACTAATAACAGCGAAAACCACTGAAATAACAGTCACAATCTGCAAAGCCTCACTAATAACAGCGAAAACCAGTGAAATAACTGTGGCAATCTGCACAACCTCACTAATAACAGCGAAAACCACTGAAATAACAGTCACAATCTGCTAAGCCTCACTAATAACAGCGAAAACCAGTGAAATAACTGTGGCAATCTGCACAACCTCACTAATAACAGCGAAAACCACTGAAATAACAGTCACAATCTGCAAAGCCTCACTAATAACAGCGAAAACCAGTGAAATAACTGTGGCAATCTGCACAACCTCACTAATAACAGCGAAAACCACTGAAATAACAGTCACAATCTGCAAAGCCTCACTAATAACAGCGAAAACCACTGAAATAACAGTCACAATCTGCAAAGCCTCACTAATAACAGCGAAAACCAGTGAAATAACTGTGGCAATCTGCACAACCTCACTAATAACAGCGAAAACCACTGAAATAACAGTCACAATCTGCAAAGCCTCACTAATAACAGCGAAAACCAGTGAAATAACTGTGGCAATCTGCACAACCTCACTAATAACAGCGAAAACCACTGAAATAACAGTCACAATCTGCAAAGCCTCACTAATAACAGCGAAAACCAGTGAAATAACTGTGGCAATCTGCACAACCTCACTAATAACAGCGAAAACCACTGAAATAACAGTCACAATCTGCAAAGCCTCACTAATAACAGCGAAAACCAGTGAAATAACTGTGGCAATCTGCACAACCTCACTAATAACAGCGAAAACCACTGAAATAACAGTCACAATCTGCAAAGCCTCACTAATAACAGCGAAAACCAGTGAAATAACTGTGGCAATCTGCACAACCTCACTAATAACAGCGAAAACCACTGAAATAACAGTCACAATCTGCAAAGCCTCACTAATAACAGCGAAAACCAGTGAAATAACTGTGGCAATCTGCACAACCTCACTAATAACAGCGAAAACCACTGAAATAACAGTCACAATCTGCAAAGCCTCACTAATAACAGCGAAAACCAGTGAAATAACTGTGGCAATCTGCACAACCTCACTAATAACAGCGAAAACCACTGAAATAACAGTCACAATCTGCAAAGCCTCACTAATAACAGCGAAAACCAGTGAAATAACTGTGGCAATCTGCACAACCTCACTAATAACAGCGAAAACCACTGAAATAACAGTCACAATCTGCAAAGCCTCACTAATAACAGCGAAAACCAGTGAAATAACTGTGGCAATCTGCACAACCTCACTAATAACAGCGAAAACCACTGAAATAACAGTCACAATCTGCAAAGCCTCACTAATAACAGCGAAAACCAGTGAAATAACTGTGGCAATCTGCACAACCTCACTAATAACAGCGAAAACCACTGAAATAACAGTCACAATCTGCAAAGCCTCACTAATAACAGCGAAAACCAGTGAAATAACTGTGGCAATCTGCACAACCTCACTAATAACAGCGAAAACCACTGAAATAACAGTCACAATCTGCAAAGCCTCACTAATAACAGCGAAAACCAGTGAAATAACTGTGGCAATCTGCACAACCTCACTAATAACAGCGAAAACCACTGAAATAACAGTCACAATCTGCAAAGCCTCACTAATAACAGCGAAAACCAGTGAAATAACTGTGGCAATCTGCACAACCTCACTAATAACAGCGAAAACCACTGAAATAACAGTCACAATCTGCAAAGCCTCACTAATAACAGCGAAAACCAGTGAAATAACTGTGGCAATCTGCACAACCTCACTAATAACAGCGAAAACCACTGAAATAACAGTCACAATCTGCAAAGCCTCACTAATAACAGCGAAAACCAGTGAAATAACTGTGGCAATCTGCACAACCTCACTAATAACAGCGAAAACCACTGAAATAACAGTCACAATCTGCAAAGCCTCACTAATAACAGCGAAAACCAGTGAAATAACTGTGGCAATCTGCACAACCTCACTAATAACAGCGAAAACCACTGAAATAACAGTCACAATCTGCAAAGCCTCACTAATAACAGCGAAAACCAGTGAAATAACTGTGGCAATCTGCACAACCTCACTAATAACAGCGAAAACCACTGAAATAACAGTCACAATCTGCAAAGCCTCACTAATAACAGCGAAAACCAGTGAAATAACTGTGGCAATCTGCACAACCTCACTAATAACAGCGAAAACCACTGAAATAACAGTCACAATCTGCTAAGCCTCACTAATAACAGCGAAAACCAGTGAAATAACTGTGGCAATCTGCACAACCTCACTAATAACAGCGAAAACCACTGAAATAACAGTCACAATCTGCAAAGCCTCACTAATAACAGCGAAAACCACTGAAATAACAGTCACAATCTGCAAAGCCTCACTAATAACAGCGAAAACCAGTGAAATAACTGTGGCAATCTGCACAACCTCACTAATAACAGCGAAAACCACTGAAATAACAGTCACAATCTGCAAAGCCTCACTAATAACAGCGAAAAACCAGTGAAAAAACTGTGGCAATCTGCACAACCTCACTAATAACAGCGAAAACCACTGAAATAACAGTCACAATCTGCAAAGCCTCACTAATAACAGCGAAAACCAGTGAAATAACTGTGGCAATCTGCACAACCTCACTAATAACAGCGAAAACCACTGAAATAACAGTCACAATCTGCAAAGCCTCACTAATAACAGCGAAAACCAGTGAAATAACTGTGGCAATCTGCACAACCTCACTAATAACAGCGAAAACCACTGAAATAACAGTCACAATCTGCAAAGCCTCACTAATAACAGCGAAAACCAGTGAAATAACTGTGGCAAACTGCACAACCTCACTAATAACAGCGAAAACCACTGAAATAACAGTCACAATCTGCAAAGCCTCACTAATAACAGCGAAAACCAGTGAAATAACTGTGGCAATCTGCACAACCTCACTAATAACAGCGAAAACCACTGAAATAACAGTCACAATCTGCAAAGCCTCACTAATAACAGCGAAAACCAGTGAAATAACTGTGGCAATCTGCACAACCTCACTAATAACAGCGAAAACCACTGAAATAACAGTCACAATCTGCAAAGCCTCACTAATAACAGCGAAAACCAGTGAAATAACTGTGGCAATCTGCACAACCTCACTAATAACAGCGAAAACCACTGAAATAACAGTCACAATCTGCAAAGCCTCACTAATAACAGCGAAAACCACTGAAATAACAGTCACAATCTGCAAAGCCTCACTAATAACAGCGAAAACCAGTGAAATAACTGTGGCAATCTGCACAACCTCACTAATAACAGCGAAAACCACTGAAATAACAGTCACAATCTGCAAAGCCTCACTAATAACAGCGAAAACCAGTGAAATAACTGTGGCAATCTGCACAACCTCACTAATAACAGCGAAAACCACTGAAATAACAGTCACAATCTGCAAAGCCTCACTAATAACAGCGAAAACCAGTGAAATAACTGTGGCAATCTGCACAACCTCACTAATAACAGCGAAAACCACTGAAATAACAGTCACAATCTGCAAAGCCTCACTAATAACAGCGAAAACCAGTGAAATAACTGTGGCAATCTGCACAACCTCACTAATAACAGCGAAAACCACTGAAATAACAGTCACAATCTGCTAAGCCTCACTAATAACAGCGAAAACCAGTGAAATAACTGTGGCAATCTGCACAACCTCACTAATAACAGCGAAAACCACTGAAATAACAGTCACAATCTGCAAAGCCTCACTAATAACAGCGAAAACCAGTGAAATAACTGTGGCAATCTGCGCAACCTCACTAATAACAGCGAAAACCACTGAAATAACAGTCACAATCTGCAAAGCCTCACTAATAACAGCGAAAACCACTGAAATAACAGTCACAATCTGCAAAGCCTCACTAATAACAGCGAAAACCAGTGAAATAACTGTGGCAATCTGCACAACCTCACTAATAACAGCGAAAACCACTGAAATAACAGTCACAATCTGCTAAGCCTGACTAATAACAGCGAAAACCAGTGAAATAACTGTGGCAATCTGCACAACCTCACTAATAACAGCGAAAACCACTGAAATAACAGTCACAATCTGAAAAGCCTCACTAATAACAGCGAAAACCAGTGAAATAACTGTGGCAATCTGCACAACCTCACGAATAACAGCGAAAACCACTGAAATAACAGTCACAATCTGCAAAGCCTCACTAATAACAGCGAAAACCAGTGAAATAACTGTGGCAATCTGCACAACCTCACTAATAACAGCGAAAACCACTGAAATAACAGTCACAATCTGCAAAGCCTCACTAATAACAGCGAAAACCACTGAAATAACAGTCACAATCTGCAAAGCCTCACTAATAACAGCGAAAACCAGTGAAATAACTGTGGCAATCTGCACAACCCCACTAATAACAGCGAAAACCACTGAAATAACAGTCACAATCTGCAAAGCCTCACTAATAACAGCGAAAACCACTGAAATAACAGTCACAATCTGCAAAGCCTCACTAATAACAGCGAAAACCAGTGAAATAACTGTGGCAATCTGCACAACCTCACTAATAACAGCGAAAACCACTGAAATAACAGTCACAATCTGCAAAGCCTCACTAATAACAGCGAAAACCAGTGAAATAACTGTGGCAATCTGCACAACCTCACTAATAACAGCGAAAACCAGTGAAATAACTGTGGCAATCTGCACAACCTCACTAATAACAGCGAAAACCACTGAAATAACAGTCACAATCTGCAAAGCCTCACTAATAACAGCGAAAACCAGTGAAATAACTGTGGCAATCTGCACAACCTCACTAATAACAGCGAAAACCACTGAAATAACAGTCACAATCTGCAAAGCCTCACTAATAACAGCGAAAACCAGTGAAATAACTGTGGCAATCTGCACAACCTCACTAATAACAGCGAAAACCACTGAAATAACAGTCACAATCTGCAAAGCCTCACTAATAACAGCGAAAACCACTGAAATAACAGTCACAATCTGCAAAGCCTCACTAATAACAGCGAAAACCAGTGAAATAACTGTGGCAATCTGCACAACCTCACTAATAACAGCGAAAACCACTGAAATAACTGTGGCAATCTGCACAACCTCACTAATAACAGCGAAAACCACTGAAATAACAGTCACAATCTGCAAAGCCTCACTAATAACAGCGAAAACCACTGAAATAACAGTCACAATCTGCAAAGCCTCACTAATAACAGCGAAAACCAGTGAAATAACTGTGGCAATCTGCACAACCTCACTAATAACAGCGAAAACCACTGAAATAACAGTCACAATCTGCAAAGCCTCACTAATAACAGCGAAAACCAGTGAAATAACTGTGGCAATCTGCACAACCTCACTAATAACAGCGAAAACCACTGAAATAACAGTCACAATCTGCAAAGCCTCACTAATAACAGCGAAAACCAGTGAAATAACTGTGGCAATCTCCACAACCTCACTAATAACAGCGAAAACCACTGAAATAACAGTCACAATCTGCAAAGCCTCACTAATAACAGCGAAAACCAGTGAAATAACTGTGGCAATCTGCACAACCTCACTAATAACAGCGAAAACCACTGAAATAACAGTCACAATCTGCAAAGCCTCACTAATAACAGCGAAAACCAGTGAAATAACAGTCACAATCTGCAAAGCCTCACTAATAACAGCGAAAACCACTGAAATAACAGTCACAATCTGCAAAGCCTCACTAATAACAGCGAAAACCACTGAAATAACAGTCACAATCTGCAAAGCCTCACTAATAACAGCGAAAACCAGTGAAATAACTGTGGCAATCTGCACAACCTCACTAATAACAGCGAAAACCACTGAAATAACAGTCACAATCTGCAAAGCCTCACTAATAACAGCGAAAACCAGTGAAATAACTGTGGCAAATCTGCACAACCTCACTAATAACAGCGAAAACCAGTGAAATAACTGTGGCAATCTGCACAACCTCACTAATAACAGCGAAAACCACTGAAATAACAGTCACAATCTGCAAAGCCTCACTAATAACAGCGAAAACCAGTGAAATAACTGTGGCAATCTGCACAACCTCACTAATAACAGCGAAAACCACTGAAATAACAGTCACAATCTGCAAAGCCTCACTAATAACAGCGAAAACCAGTGAAATAACTGTGGCAATCTGCACAACCTCACTAATAACAGCGAAAACCACTGAAATAACAGTCACAATCTGCAAAGCCTCACTAATAACATCGAAAACCACTGTAATAACAGTCACAATCTGCAAAGCCTCACTAATAACAACGAAAACCAGTGAAATAACTGTGGCAATCTGCACAACCTCACTAATAACAGCGAAAACCACTGAAATAACAGTCACAATCTGCAAAGCCTCACTAATAACAGCGAAAACCAGTGAAATAACTGTGGCAATCTGCACAACCTCACTAATAACAGCGAAAACCACTTGAAATAACAGTCACAATCTGCAAAGCCTCACTAATAACAGCGAAAACCAGTGAAATAACTGTGGCAATCTGCACAACCTCACTAATAACAGCGAAAACCACTGAAATAACAGTCACAATCTGCAAAGCCTCACTAATAACAGCGAAAACCAGTGAAATAACTGTGGCAATCTGCACAACCTCACTAATAACAGCGAAAACCAGTGAAATAACTGTGCAATCTGCACAACCTCACTAATAACAGCGAAAACCACTGAAATAACAGTCACAATCTGCAAAGCCTCACTAATAACAGCGAAAACCACTGAAATAACCGTCACAATCTGCCAAGCCTCACTAATAACAGCGAAAACCAGTGAAATAACTGTGGCAATCTGCACAACCTCACTAATAACAGCGAAAACCACTGAAATAACAGTCACAATCTGCAAAGCCTCACTAATAACAGCGAAAACCACTGAAATAACAGTCACAATCTGCAAAGCCTCGCTAATAACAGCGAAAACCAGTGAAATAACTGTGGCAATCTGCACAACCTCACTAATAACAGCGAAAACCACTGAAATAACAGTCACAATCTGCAAAGCCTCACTAATAACAGCGAAAACCAGTGAAATAACTGTGGCAATCTGCACAACCTCACTAATAACAGCGAAAACCACTGAAATAACAGTCACAATCTGCAAAGCCTCACTAATAACAGCGAAAACCACTGAAATAACAGTCACAATCTGCAAAGCCTCACTAATAACAGCGAAAACCAGTGAAATAACTGTGGCAATCTGCACAACCTCACTAATAACAGCGAAAACCACTGAAATAACAGTCACAATCTGCAAAGCCTCACGAATAACAGCGAAAACCAGTGAAATAACTGTGGCAATCTGCACAACCTCACTAATAACAGCGAAAACCACTGAAATAACAGTCACAATCTGCAAAGCCTCACTAATAACAGCGAAAACCAGTGAAATAACTGTGGCAATCTGCACAACCTCACTAATAACAGCGAAAACCACTGAAATAACAGTCACAATCTGCAAAGCCTCACTAATAACAGCGAAAACCAGTGAAATAACTGTGGCAATCTGCACAACCTCACTAATAACAGCGAAAACCACTGAAATAACAGTCACAATCTGCAAAGCCTCACTAATAACAGCGAAAACCAGTGAAATAACTGTGGCAATCTGCACAACCTCACTAATAACAGCGAAAACCACTGAAATAACAGTCACAATCTGCAAAGCCTCACTAATAACAGCAAAACCAGTGAAATAACTGTGGCAATCTGCACAACCTCACTAATAACAGCGAAACCACTGAAATAACAGTCACAATCTGCAAAGCCTCACTAATAACAGCGAAAACCAGTGAAATAACTGTGGCAATCTGCACAACCTCACTAATAACAGCGAAAACCACTGAAATAACAGTCACAATCTGCAAAGCCTCACTAATAACAGCGAAAACCAGTGAAATAACTGTGGCAATCTGCACAACCTCACTAATAACAGCGAAAACCACTGAAATAACAGTCACAATCTGCAAAGCCTCACTAATAACAGCGAAAACCAGTGAAATAACTGTGGCAATCTGCACAACCTCACTAATAACAGCGAAAACCACTGAAATAACAGTCACAATCTGCAAAGCCTCACTAATAACAGCGAAAACCAGTGAAATAACTGTGGCAATCTGCACAACCTCACTAATAACAGCGAAAACCACTGAAATAACAGTCACAATCTGCAAAGCCTCACTAATAACAGCGAAAACCACTGAAATAACAGTCACAATCTGCAAAGCCTCACTAATAACAGCGAAAACCAGTGAAATAACTGTGGCAATCTGCACAACCTCACTAATAACAGCGAAAACCACTGAAATAACAGTCACAATCTGCAAAGCCTCACTAATAACAGCGAAAACCAGTGAAATAACTGTGGCAATCTGCACAACCTCACTAATAACAGCGAAAACCACTGAAATAACAGTCACAATCTGCAAAGCCTCACTAATAACAGCGAAAACCAGTGAAATAACAGTCACAATCTGCAAAGCCTCACTAATAACAGCGAAAACCAGTGAAATAACTGTGGCAATCTGCACAACCTCACTAATAACAGCGAAAACCACTGAAATAACAGTCACAATCTGCAAAGCCTCACTAATAACAGCGAAAACCAGTGAAATAACTGTGGCAATCTGCACAACCTCACTAATAACAGCGAAAACCACTGAAATAACAGTCACAATCTGCAAAGCCTCACTAATAACAGCGAAAACCAGTGAAATAACAGTCACAATCTGCAAAGCCTCACTAATAACAGCGAAAACCAGTGAAATACTGTGGCAATCGGCACAACCTCACTAATAACAGCGAAAACCACTGAAATAACTGTGGCAATCTGCACAACCTCACTAATAACAGCGAAAACCACTGAAATAACAGTCACAATCTGCAAAGCCTCACTAATAACAGCGAAAACCAGTGAAATAACTGTGGCAATCTGCACAACCTCACTAATAACAGCGAAAACCACTGAAATAACAGTCACAATCTGCAAAGCCTCACTAATAACAGCGAAAACCAGTGAAATAACTGTGGCAATCTGCACAACCTCACTAATAACAGCGAAAACCACTGAAATAACAGTCACAATCTGCAAAGCCTCACTAATAACAGCGAAAACCAGTGAAATAACTGTGGCAATCTGCACAACCTCACTAATAACAGCGAAAACCACTGAAATAACAGTCACAATCTGCAAAGCCTCACTAATAACAGCGAAAACCACTGAAATAACAGTCACAATCTGCCAAAGCCTCACTAATAACAGCGAAAACCAGTGAAATAACTGTGGCAATCTGCACAACCTCACTAATAACAGCGAAAATCACTGAAATAACAGTCACAATCTGCAAAGCCTCACTAATAACAGCGAAAACCAGTGAAATAACTGTGGCAATCTGCACAACCTCACTAATAACAGCGAAAACCACTGAAATAACAGTCACAATCTGCAAAGCCTCACTAATAACAGCGAAAACCAGTGAAATAACTGTGGCAATCTGCACAACCTCACTAATAACAGCGAAAACCACTGAAATAACAGTCACAATCTGCAAAGCCTCACTAATAACAGCGAAAACCACTGAAATAACAGTCACAATCTGCAAAGCCTCACTAATAACAGCGAAAACCAGTGAAATAACTGTGGCAATCTGCACAACCTCACTAATAACAGCGAAAACCACTGAAATAACAGTCACAATCTGCAAAGCCTCACTAATAACAGCGAAAACCAGTGAAATAACTGTGGCAATCTGCACAACCTCACTAATAACAGCGAAAACCACTGAAATAACAGTCACAATCTGCAAAGCCTCACTAATAACAGCGAAAACCAGTGAAATAACTGTGGCAATCTGCACAACCTCACTAATAACAGCGAAAACCACTGAAATAACAGTCACAATCTGCAAAGCCTCACTAATAACAGCGAAAACCAGTGAAATAACTGTGGCAATCTGCACAACCTCACTAATAACAGCGAAAACCACTGAAATAACAGTCACAATCTGCAAAGCCTCACTAATAACAGCGAAAACCAGTGAAATAACTGTGGCAATCTGCACAACCTCACTAATAACAGCGAAAACCACTGAAATAACAGTCACAATCTGCAAAGCTCACTAATAACAGCGAAAACCACTGAAATAACAGTCACAATCTGCAAAGCCTCACTAATAACAGCGAAAACCAGTGAAATAACTGTGGCAATCTGCACAACCTCACTAATAACAGCGAAAATCACTGAAATAACAGTCACAATCTGCAAAGCCTCACTAATAACAGCGAAAACCAGTGAAATAACTGTGGCAATCTGCACAACCTCACTAATAACAGCGAAAACCACTGAAATAACAGTCACAATCTGCAAAGCCTCACTAATAACAGCGAAACCAGTGAAATAACTGTGGCAATCTGCACAACCTCACTAATAACAGCGAAAACCACTGAAATAACAGTCACAATCTGCAAAGCCTCACTAATAACAGCGAAAACCACTGAAATAACAGTCACAATCTGCAAAGCCTCACTAATAACAGCGAAAACCAGTGAAATAACTGTGGCAATCTGCACAACCTCACTAATAACAGCGAAAACCACTGAAATAACAGTCACAATCTGCAAAGCCTCACTAATAACAGCGAAAACCAGTGAAATAACTGTGGCAATCTGCACAACCTCACTAATAACAGCGAAAACCACTGAAATAACAGTCACAATCTGCAAAGCCTCACTAATAACAGCGAAAACCAGTGAATAACTGGCAATCTGCCAACCTCACTAATAACAGCGAAAACCACTGAAATAACAGTCACAATCTGCAAAGCCTCACTAATAACAGCGAAAACCAGTGAAATAACTGTGGCAATCTGCACAACCTCACTAATAACAGCGAAAACCACTGAAATAACAGTCACAATCTGCAAAGCCTCACTAATAACAGCGAAAACCAGTGAAATAACTGTGGCAATCTGCACAACCTCACTAATAACAGCGAAAACCACTGAAATAACAGTCACAATCTGCAAAGCCTCACTAATAACAGCGAAAACCAGTGAAATAACTGTGGCAATCTGCACAACCTCACTAATAACAGCGAAAACCACTGAAATAACAGTCACAATCTGCAAAGCCTCACTAATAACAGCGAAAACCAGTGAAATAACTGTGGCAATCTGCACAACCTCACTAATAACAGCGAAAACCACTGAAATAACAGTCACAATCTGCAAAGCCTCACTAATAACAGCGAAAACCAGTGAAATAACTGTGGCAATCTGCACAACCTCACTAATAACAGCGAAAACCACTGAAATAACAGTCACAATCTGCAAAGCCTCACTAATAACAGCGAAAACCAGTGAAATAACTGTGGCAATCTGCACAACCTCACTAATAACAGCGAAAACCACTGAAATAACAGTCACAAACTGCAAAGCCTCACTAATAACAGCGAAAACCAGTGAAATGACTGTGGCAATCTGCACAACCTCACTAATAACAGCGAAAACCACTGAAATAACAGTCACAATCTGCAAAGCCTCACTAATAACAGCGAAAACCAGTGAAATAACAGTCACAATCTGCAAAGCCTCACTAATAACAGCGAAAACCAGTGAAATAACTGTGGCAATCTGCACAACCTCACTAATAACAGCGAAAACCAGTGAAATAACTGTGGCAATCTGCACAGCCTCACTAATAACAGCGAAAACCAGTGAAATAACTGTGGCAATCTGCACAACCTCACTAATAACAGCGAAAACCACTGAAATAACAGTCACAATCTGCAAAGCCTCACTAATAACAGCGAAAACCACTGAAATAACAGTCACAATCTGCAAAGCCTCACTAATAACAGCGAAAACCAGTGAAATAACTGTGGCAATCTGCACAACCTCACTAATAACAGCGAAAACCACTGAAATAACAGTCACAATCTGCAAAGCCTCACTAATAACAGCGAAAACCAGTGAAATAACTGTGGCAATCTGCACAACCTCACTAATAACAGCGAAAACCACTGAAATAACAGTCACAATCTGCAAAGCCTCACTAATAACAGCGAAAACCAGTGAAATAACTGTGGCAATCTGCACAACCTCACTAATAACAGCGAAAACCAGTGAAATAACAGTCACAATCTGCAAAGCCTCACTAATAACAGCGAAAACCAGTGAAATAACTGTGGCAATCTGCACAACCTCACTAATAACAGCGAAAACCACTGAAATAACAGTCACAATCTGCAAAGCCTCACTAATAACAGCGAAAACCAGTGAAATAACTGTGGCAATCTGCACAACCTCACTAATAACAGCGAAAACCACTGAAATAACAGTCACAATCTGCAAAGCCTCACTAATAACAGCGAAAACCAGTGAAATAACTGTGGCAATCTGCACAACCTCACTAATAACAGCGAAAACCACTGAAATAACAGTCACAATCTGCAAAGCCTCACTAATAACAGCGAAAACCAGTGAAATAACTGTGGCAATCTGCACAACCTCACTAATAACAGCGAAAACCACTGAAATAACAGTCACAATCTGCAAAGCCTCACTAATAACAGCGAAAACCAGTGAAATAACAGTCACAATCTGCAAAGCCTCACTAATAACAGCGAAAACCAGTGAAATAACTGTGGCAATCTGCACAACCTCACTAATAACACGAAAACCAGTGAAATAACAGTCACAATCTGCAAAGCCTCACTAATAACAGCGAAAACCAGTGAAATAACTGTGGCAATCTGCACAACCTCACTAATAACAGCGAAAACCACTGAAATAACAGTCACAATCTGCAAAGCCTCACTAATAACAGCGAAAACCAGTGAAATAACTGTGGCAATCTGCACAACCTCACTAATAACAGCGAAAACCACTGAAATAACAGTCACAATCTGCAAAGCCTCACTAATAACAGCGAAAACCAGTGAAATAACTGTGGCAATCTGCACAACCTCACTAATAACAGCGAAAACCACTGAAATAACAGTCACAATCTGCAAAGCCTCACTAATAACAGCGAAAACCAGTGAATATAACTGTGGCAATCTGCACAACCTCACTAATAACAGCGAAAACCACTGAAATAACAGTCACAATCTGCAAAGCCTCACTAATAACAGCGAAAACCAGTGAAATAACTGTGGCAATCTGCACAACCTCACTAATAACAGCGAAAACCACTGAAATAACAGTCACAATCTGCAAAGCCTCACTAATAACAGCGAAAACCAGTGAAATAACTGTGGCAATCTGCACAACCTCACTAATAACAGCAAAAACCACTGAAATAACAGTCACAATCTGCAAAGCCTCACTAATAACAGCGAAAACCAGTGAAATAACTGTGGCAATCTGCACAACCTCACTAATAACAGCGAAAACCACTGAACTAACAGTCACAATCTGCAAAGCCTCACTAATAACAGCGAAAACCAGTGAAATAACTGTGGCAATCTGCACAACCTCACTAATAACAGCGAAAACCACTGAAATAAGAGTCACAATCTGCAAAGCCTCACTAATAACAGCGAAAACCACTGAAATAACAGTCACAATCTGCAAAGCCTCACTAATAACAGCGAAAACCAGTGAAATAACTGTGGCAATCTGCACAACCTCACTAATAACAGCGAAAAGCACTGAAATAACAGTCACAATCTGCAAAGCCTCACTAATAACAGCGAAAACCAGTGAAATAACTGTGGAAATCTTCACAACCTCACTAATAACAGCGAAAACCACTGAAATAACAGTCACAATCTGCAAAGCCTCACTAATAACAGCGAAAACCAGTGAAATAACTGTGGCAATCTGCACAACCTCACTAATAACAGCGAAAACCACTGAAATAACAGTCACAATCTGCAAAGCCTCACTAATAACAGCGAAAACCAGTGAAATAACTGTGGCAATCTGCACAACCTCACTAATAACAGCGAAAACCACTGAAATAACAGTCACAATCTGCAAAGCCTCACTAATAACAGCGAAAACCAGTGAAATAACTGTGGCAATCTGCACAACCTCACTAATAACAGCGAAAACCACTGAAATAACAGTCACAATCTGCAAAGCCTCACTAATAACAGCGAAAACCACTGAAATAACAGTCACAATCTGCAAAGCCTCACTAATAACAGCGAAAACCAGTGAAATAACTGTGGCAATCTGCACAACCTCACTAATAACAGCGAAAACCACTGAAATAACAGTCACAATCTGCAAAGCCTCACTAATAACAGCGAAAACCACTGAAATAACAGTCACAATCTACAAAGCCTCACTAATAACAGCGAAAACCAGTGAAATAACTGTCGCAATCTGCACAACCTCACTAATAACAGCGAAAACCACTGAAATAACAGTCACAATCTGCAAAGCCTCACTAATAACAGCGAAAACCACTGAAATAACAGTCACAATCTGCAAAGCCTCACTAATAACAGCGAAAACCAGTGAAATAACTGTGGCAATCTGCACAACCTCACTAATAACAGCGAAAACCACTGAAATAACAGTCACAGTCTGCAAAGCCTCACTAATAACAGCGAAAACCACTGAAATAACAGTCACAATCTGCAAAGCCTCACTAATAACAGCGAAAACCAGTGAAATAACTGTGGCAATCTGCACAACCTCACTAATAACAGCGAAAACCAGTGAAATAACAGTCACAATCTGCAAAGCCTCACTAATAACAGCGAAAACCAGTGAAATAACTGTGGCAATCTGCACAACCTCACTAATAACAGCGAAAACCACTGAAATAACAGTCACAATCTGCAAAGCCTCACTAATAACAGCGAAAACCAGTGAAATAACTGTGGCAATCTGCACAACCTCACTAATAACAGCGAAAACCACTGAAATAACAGTCACAATCTGCAAAGCCTCACTAATAACAGCGAAAACCACTGAAATAACAGTCACAATCTGCAAAGCCTCACTAATAACAGCGAAAACCAGTGAAATAACTGTGGCAATCTGCACAACCTCACTAATAACAGCGAAAACCACTGAAATAACAGTCACAATCTGCAAAGCCTCACTAATAACAGCGAAAACCAGTGAAATAACTGTGGCAATCTGCACAACCTCACTAATAACAGCGAAAACCACTGAAATAACAGTCACAATCTGCAAAGCCTCACTAATAACAGCGAAAACCAGTGAAATAACTGTGGCAATCTGCACAACCTCACTAATAACAGCGAAAACCACTGAAATAACAGTCACAATCTGCAAAGCCTCACTAATAACAGCGAAAACCAGTGAAATAACTGGTGCAATCTGCACAACCTCACTAATAACAGCGAAAACCACTGAAATAACAGTCACAATCTGCAAAGCCTCACTAATAACAGCGAAAACCAGTGAAATAACTGTGGCAATCTGCACAACCTCACTAATAACAGCGAAAACCACTGAAATAACAGTCACAATCTGCAAAGCCTCACTAATAACAGCGAAAACCAGTGAAATAACTGTGGCAATCTGCACAACCTCACTAATAACAGCGAAAACCACTGAAATAACAGTCAAAATCTGCAAAGCCTCACTAATAACAGCGAAAACCACTGAAATAACAGTCACAATCTGCAAAGCCTCACTAATAACAGCGAAAACCAGTGAAATAACTGTGGCAATCTGCACAACCTCACTAATAACAGCGAAAACCACTGAAATAACAGTCACAATCTGCAAAGCCTCACTAATAACAGCGAAAACCAGTGAAATAACTGTGGCAATCTGCACAACCTCACTAATAACAGCGAAAACCACTGAAATAACAGTCACAATCTGCAAAGCCTCACTAATAACAGCGAAAACCAGTGAAATAACTGTGGCAATCTGCACAACCTCACTAATAACAGCGAAAACCACTGAAATAACAGTCACAATCTGCAAAGCCTCACTAATAACAGCGAAAACCACTGAAATAACAGTCACAATCTGCAAAGCCTCACTAATAACAGCGAAAACCAGTGAAATAACTGTGGCAATCTGCACAACCTCACTAATAACAGCGAAAACCACTGAAATAACAGTCACAATCTGCAAAGCCTCACTAATAACAGCGAAAACCAGTGAAATAACAGTCACAATCTGCACAAGCCTCATTAATAACAGCGAAAACCAGTGAAATAACTGTCGGCAATCTGCACAACCTCACTAATAACAGCGAAAACCACTGAAATAACAGTCACAATCTGCAAAGCCTCACTAATAACAGCGAAAACCAGTGAAATAACTGTGGCAATCTGCACAACCTCACTAATAACAGCGAAAACCACTGAAATAACAGTCACAATCTGCAAAGCCTCACTAATAACAGCGAAAACCAGTGAAATAACTGTGGCAATCTGCACAACCTCACTAATAACAGCGAAAACCACTGAAATAACAGTCACAATCTGCAAAGCCTCACTAATAACAGCGAAAACCAGTGAAATAACTGTGGCAATCTGCACAACCTCACTAATAACAGCGAAAACCACTGAAATAACAGTCACAATCTGCAAAGCCTCACTAATAACAGCGAAAACCAGTGAAATAACTGTGGCAATCTGCACAACCTCACTAATAACAGCGAAAACCAGTGAAATAACTGTGGCAATCTGCACAACCTCACTAATAACAGCGAAAACCAGTGAAATAACAGTCACAATCTGCAAAGCCTCACTAATAACAGCGAAAACCAGTGAAATAACTGTGGCAATCTGCACACCTCACTAATATCAGCGAAAACCACTGAAATAACAGTCACAATCTGCAAAGCCTCACTAATAAAAGCGAAAACCAGTGAAATAACTGTGGCAATCTGCACAACCTCACTAATAACAGCGAAAACCACTGAAATAACAGTCACAATCTGCAAAGCCTCACTAACAACAGCGAAAACCAGTGAAATAACTGTGGCAATCTGCACAACCTCACTAATAACAGCGAAAACCACTGAAATAACAGTCACAATCTGCAAAGCCTCACTAATAACAGCGAAAACCAGTGAAATAACAGTCACAATCTGCAAAGCCTCACTAATAACAGCGAAAACCAGTGAAATAACTGTGGCAATCTGCACAACCTCACTAATAACAGCGAAAACCACTGAAATAACAGTCACAATCTGCAAAGCCTCACTAATAACAGCGAAAACCAGTGAAATAACTGTGGCAATCTGCACAACCTCACTAATAACAGCGAAAACCAGTGAAATAACAGTCACAATCTGCAAAGCCTCACTAATAACAGCGAAAACCAGTGAAATAACTGTGGCAATCTGCACAACCTCACTAATAACAGCGAAAACCACTGAAATAACAGTCACAATCTGCAAAGCCTCACTAATAACAGCGAAAACCAGTGAAATAACTGTGGCAATCTGCACAACCTCACTAATAACAGCGAAAACCACTGAAATAACAGTCATAATCTGCAAAGCCTCACTAATAACAGCGAAAACCAGTGAAATAACTGTGGCAATCTGCACAAC
>CAXASF010000759.1:55000-77500 GCA_963971475.1 Chrysops caecutiens | reverse complement strand
CGCTAACAAAGAACTAGCGGATGAGAGCTCTTAGCCTCTCCGCTTAAGCCTCGACCACGGTTCTTTGAACCTATCGAGCGTAAATACTTTGTAATCACTGGGCAACTCTCCCCCAGTGAGTGACAAGAAACAACGGCTACGAGAGGAGCTCCGCAACCCCAAGGTTGGACCCCGGCCTTTAACAATAGAAGAATACCGGGAAAGGATAAAGGGGCGGACGCCGCAGAAAACCACTCCGGTGGTACCGAAATTACCACCGAGGAAGCGAACGGGAAAGGAGGCGCAATTCCGGGCAGATCTCGAAGAGACGCGACGTCGACTCCTCCTGGCTGTGGGTCGGGAGCAACGAGTAAGGGTGGAGCAAGAACTCCAACGGCTCTACAACGAGCGGCGACGATATCGGCAAGCGAAGAAGCTGGCCAGGTGTAATTCAGCGACCAAACCTTAACGATCCAGCTTAGTTTAAGTGAAAATTGTACTTGTTAGTTAGTAAGGAAAGTAAATGTATAGAGAATAAATATTAGAATTGTCTAACAACCGACTTTTTACTGGTGTTCAGGAGTGTACTCTTAAGAGTGTTATTATGGGATTCTCTCCTCCTACGACACTTAGAGTCGAGGGAGAATCTTCACATAAATTTGGCGCAGCCGCTTTTCGGACCTACCTCTAGCAAATTGGTTAAGAGGAGGTTAGAGTAGAATTTGAGAACTTTTCAGAGAAATAAAAATAGTAAATATAAGTAGCCAACCGTTAGAAATTGTTCGGTTGAGAGAATTTTGATGAATTTTGATGAACTTAGAAAAAAAAAAAAGAGTAAATACACTTCTGAGCACAAGCAATTAGTGATAAGATAATGAGAAAACTATAGGGAACTTAAAAGACTTAGGTTAATAAGGTAAAGAAATTATATAATAGAAAAAATCAAACATTTAATTGTATAATTGGAAACATTGTAACAGAGTAGTTGAATTAATGTATGAAAATTAATGGAGAATCTACATTGTAACAGAGTAGTTGAATTAATGTATGAAAGAAACAGCTGTACACTCGATGTAATAATCTGAAAAAAAAAAAGAAAATAGATACATATATAAAGAAAAAAAAAAGATATAAAAAGAAAAAAAAAATAAAAGAAAAAAAAAAGAAAAAGAAAAAGATACATATATAAAGAAAAAAAAAAACAAGGAAAGAAAATATATATACAAAGAAAAAAAAAATAAATACGAATGAAACAATAATAATAATAATAGTAATAAGCGAATAATAAGAGGACAATGATAGAGTTAACAACGCAAAAACAGAGTAACGGAATATATGGCCACGTCTACACCCAAAATTCCGGTGAATAAAAAATTAAGGAAATTTTTAGAAACAATAAACTCCTTCACATTGGAAACAGAAATCGAGGAAATTCCGGAAGCACTAGCTGTTAGTGGGGCATCCACAGAAGGAGATAACACAAATAAAAACGGTGGCACACTCAGCGGGGAAGACCGCACAAACCCAGAAAACACCAACGAAAACAACACAAACACGGGTGCTTCACCTAATAAACAAGAAGTGGAACTCACATTCAGCACGGAAGGGAATAACGCAGAACCTCAGGCAGATCCTCAGGCAGAAGAACAGGAGGACAAACGGGTACAAGCAGTGGATAACGTAGTACCGGAAGAAAACGACGAAGAGGTCCAAAGACCCCTGTTACGAGAAGTAGTATCACTTAGGAACGGGAGGCGATATATCCGGACACACTCAGTTAATTCCGACCCCGGAGGTAGTAGTAACAAGCAACGAAAACTCCGGAAGAATACAGATAGTGAGACTGTAGGCGAATCGAGTACAACAGAACAAAAAGCTGGTTGTAGCGATAGCAGACAACAAAGAGCACGACGGCATACAGATAGTGAGGTAGTGGGAGAAGAGAATACAATAGAGGAAGAAACTAAAAAGATGGCCAACATAACCCTGGTGAATAGCATACTTCACAACAATGTGCCAGTTTTGACTGGAGAGGATGGGCCCCGCAAGCAATGCGAGGTGAACGAATTTATAAACTGCGCGCGTCTAGGATATGAAATCCTCACAGAGGTGCCAGACAAAGTATTATTCACTCGATTGCTACCAACACGATTAAGAGGCAGGGCACTCGAAGTGATACAAGCAGGTGGAACCGACACATTGAACGAGATAATTTCAACATTGAGGGCAAACCTACTCCAGGGAGCATCCTACATCACGTTGAACACTCAGCTTCGAAATGTACACCAGCTACCAACGGAGACGTTATTGGGGTATTTTAATAGGGTGAAAGACCTCAATGCTGCCTGTAAGAACGCTGCAGACGTGCAGTACCCTAATGGAGGAGATGGATTAAAAGCCGAAATAGAGGAAGTAGGCCTACACTGTTTCAAAATGGGGGTGCTAAATTCGAACTACAAGTTCTATCTCTTACAAGACGTCGAGAACACGCTGGAGGCGATAGGGGCTAAGGTCAGAAGACTTGAACGGACGGAGCAGTGTATGCAGCAGCCGCAACAGGACGTCGCCAGCCCGATGCAACAACCAACCCAACCCAACTTTTACATGCCCGCACAACGGCCGCAGCAACCGTTTGTTATCAAGCAGGAGTACCATCAGAGAGGTCCTCAGAACTACAGGAATGGGGGTCAACAGTACCAGCAAACACGCAGAAATAGTTTCCAACCGGCTGGGAATAACTATGGAAGTGGGAATCAGGGGAGTCCACGAGGCAGACCGGATCGCCGACAGATAAGATGCCATTTCTGCAACCGCGAGGGACATGTAATGGCAGAGTGTCGCACAAAACAAATGACACCGTTCTGCATAAGTTGCAAGGCCTATGGTCACACAGCACAAAACTGCAACTCGCACGGTAGGAACCAAACAAATCCAGGTCCAAATGGATATAGGGGTCGCCAGGTGAATCACACCACGGCAAACGATACGGAAGAAAAGTGTAACTTCTGTCTGGCGCTTGGACATACGGAAGGCAGATGTTATTTGAAGGAGAGATGGGAACGATTACAGCTGGAAAAACAAACCATAAACAGGTCCTCGGAAAACTGCGAGGGGGCGACTGGACACACCGCGAGTCGCCACTAACAGATAAAGAAAGGCGGTGTGGATCGTGTCCAGAAATACCTATAGTAAGCCTACCCCTAAATGTGTCACAAAGAAGTAGAAATTTGTTCATAATAGACACGGGAGCAGAAATAAGTCTCATAAAAGAAGAAGAAATTAATGAAGAAAGGAAACAAGATATAAATAGGAAGGAAATTATACGACTCAACACCATATCAGGGGAAATTTCATCAAAGGGAACTATAACAGGACACATAACGTTAGATAAGATTTATCCATGCAAGTTTCATATCATTGAAACTGTCAACCATGGGAACATAACAGGATTACTAGGTAACGATTTCCTGTCTAAACATTGCAATATTGAGGGCCCCGCACAGCAGCTCGTATTCCCACCCACAAGCAATGGCAGAGGAACAATCATAAAATTCGAAGAAAACCGCAACCAACACGGGAATGACGTACACTTCGTGGACGTAATAGCTGCTGGTGGAACAAGCCTTGAGCGTAGTCACACCAGGGAGGAAAACACTCGAGATGACCAAAGTAGCACTGCTATGGGGAGTGGAGAGAAACCTGAAACACTGGGTAAAGACAACGCTGGCCAGTCAGAAGAAATGCGACAGACAAAGGAATCGGGAAGCAGCACCACCGCCAGGCAAAGCTGTCCGAAAATACGTGGAAGCACAGGGGAAGTAATGCCTACAGCGGAAATACTGAGTGACTTGGAACGACTCTTCGAGATAGGTACGAAGCATGAAAACTACGAGAGTGGGATGCGTACCAGGAGGAGAAGTCTCAGTCCATCCCATACTCACACCAAGGTGGAGGACGAGGGAAATCAAGAAGAAAGTGGGTCAAATGAGGAAGTCGTAACCACCGATGCCAGAAATATCATAGTACCAGCAAGAACGGTGAAATGTGTGGAAATGACCACAGAAAGAGAAGGGGAATACCTAACCGAGGGGGAAGAGATAATACCGGGAGTATATGTTAGCAATGCACTCGTGCAAGCAAGAAACGGGAAAGTAAAATTGAGCGTGCTAAACGTTAACAATCACCAAGTAAAAATAAATAATGTGATAGTAAAACTGAGGCATTACGAAGAAACGACAGCACGGAAAAAAAAGAGTGAAGACGCTGATCAGAAACTTGTTTACTGTACAAAGGCCGAGGCATCAGAGCAAGAAAAAAGGGAGACTCGAATTAGGAAATACATAAGTATGGAAAAGGACCTGAATACCGAAGAAAGGAGGGAAATAAATAAGCTAATCAAAGAGTTTCAAGATGTATTCCATTTACCAGGAGAGAAACTAGGGCACACGATTACCGTACAGCACGAAGTCCGAATACAACCCGGAAAACAGCCGATCAAGTGTAAAATGTATCGACTGCCAGAAACACAGAGGGATATAATAACAGAGGAGATACAAAGATTACTCGATGAGGATATAGTAGAGCCAAGCTGGAGTGAATGGAACGCACCACTGCTAGTAGTCCCTAAAAAACCGGGACCTGATGGAAAGAAACGATGGCGAATAGTGGTCGACTATAGGAAATTGAACGAAGTAACCGAGGGGGATGCATACCCACTGCCCAGGATTGAAGACATCCTGGACCAGTTAGGGAATTCCCGATATTTTTCGGTACTCGACCTCGCCAGCGGCTATCATCAGATAGCGATGAAACCAGAAGACCGGGATAAAACTGCGTTCAGCACGCCCTACGGGCATTACGCCTTTAAACGAATGCCTTTTGGGCTTAAAGGAGCTCCAGCAACGTTCCAGCGGCTCATGAACCACGTGTTGACTGGGTTACAAGGACTGCAGTGTTTTGTATACCTGGATGACATAGTCGTGTACGGTAGAAACTTAGCAGACCATCAAACAAAATTGCGGGCGATATTACAGCGGTTGAGAACACACAACCTCAAATTGAACGTGGAAAAATGTAACTTCCTCAAGAAAGAGATTATATATCTTGGCCACAAATGTACGACGGAAGGAGTAGAGCCGGACCCGAGTTTAGTGGACAGCGTCAGAAATTTCCCGACGCCCAAAACCGTCCGCCAAGTGCAGTCGTTTCTAGGGCTAGCAAACTACTACAGGCGATTCATATCAGACTTCTCAAAAATAGCGGCACCGATCAACAAACTCCTAAGGAAGGACGTGAAATTCATTTGGGATGAGAGTTGCGTAAAAGCGTTCGAACACCTCAAGGAGAAATTGATAAGTCCACCGGTACTCAGGTACCCAAATTTCAAAGAGCCGTTCAAGCTATATACGGACGCCAGTGGGGAGGCGCTCGGAGCTGTACTGGCACAGGGACCACTCACCGAGGAAAAACCAATAGCCTATGCGAGTAGAACCCTAAATGCGGCCGAACGAAATTACTCCACTATAGAGCGAGAACTACTGGCAATAGTGTGGGCCGTAAAAAATTTCAGGTGTTACCTGTATGGACGACCATTCAAAGTCTTTACCGACCATAAACCACTAAAAGGGGCGATACGAATAAAAGACCCCACAAGTAGGATATTGCGATTATGGCACAAACTGTCCGATTACACGTTTGAAATCGAATACAAGGAGGGTCGCAAAAACAATAACGCCGACGCTTTGAGTAGAATCCCCTACGACGTGTTAATGACCACACGAAGACAGGCGAGAGAACAAAGGGAACAATTGGGAGAAGAAAAAGGGGAGGACCCAGTAATGAATGACCAGAATGAGCTTGCATCACTAAACAGAGCACCTGAACCGGAAAAAGAAAAACCACATATCAGAACGCTAACGGATCTTCAGGATATAGAAACAATATTACGAGACTGTCACGATGCACCACTAGGAGGCCATCAGGGGGTATGTAAGACCTACCATCGTTTAAAACGAGAATTTAGTTGGAAGGGGATGTTGAAAGACATCAAAAAATACATAAGAAAATGCAAGAAATGCCAGCTAAACAAATTGAGCAGAGAACATAGGGAACCGATGATCATAACGGATACCGCCCGGCAACCGTTTGACAAGGTCTATATGGATTTAGTAGGACCGTTACCCGAGACACCCCGCGGAAATAAATACATATTAAGTTTTGAAGACGACCTCACCAGATTCATGGATGTGGTACCATTACCAAACATGGAGGCGAAGACAGTAGCACAAGCCTTCGTGGAGGAAATTATAAGCCGGTATAGGATCCCGAAAAAACTTATTACCGATCAAGGGGCTAACTTCACTTCTGAGATGTTCAGAGAAGTATGTAAATTATTCCGAATACGGAAACTGGAGACAACACCATATCACCCACAAGCCAACGGTGCATTAGAAAGATCCCACAGGCCACTGGTAGAATATCTACGAAATTTCGTGGACGACAACCAAACGGATTGGGATGAGCACTTGCGGGCAGCCATGTTCGTCAGAAATAACAGCATGCATGCCACCACGAAGCTAACTCCCATGGATTGTCTCTACGGGTTCTCTGCAACATTGCCGAACAACTTAAAGACAGAGCCACAGCCGGTGTACGACCATGAAAACTATTATTTACACCTAAGAAACAAGCTCCAAAGAGCCTATCAAACAGCCCGGAAGAACCTCGAAGAGGGTAAACTCCAGTCGAAGGAGTACTACGATCAAAAGACCAACCCGCTGAAAATCCACCTAGGGGACCAGGTACTACTGAAAAACGCGGCTCGAAAGAATAAGTTGATACAACACTGGGTAGGACCATACAAAGTGGTAGCCATAAATAGTCCGGTTAACAGTACGATAATGATAGGCAAACGCAAACGGCGCGTTCATAACAACCGGTTAAAATTGTTTCACTAAAACCGCCTCTGTCTTTCCAGACATGTTCATCATACTCACTCTACTAACATTGGGAGCCACAACTCAACCAGCACCGGTCGAGATACATCCGATTACCCGAAAAGGAGTAGTGTTCGAGCCTCTCAGAAAAGTGCAGATTTATCGCGACCATTGGACCATCGTAACCCGTTTACCAAAACCAACGTGGGAACTACACCTGAAATACCTCGCAGAATGTGAAACCGCGATCCATCATCTCTGCGACAATACGGGCATCTTAGTCGGGGAAGAGTATTGCTATCATTGGCAAATGGAAATCAGGAAACGAGTAAAACAAATACGCGAGCTTATGGACAGGGCAGATTATACGTTAACACCGCATGGTCGAACCAAGCGAGGACTGATAAATTTAGGGGGAAAAATAATAAAAAGCATCTTCGGAACCATGGACAGTGAAGACTCGGAGCACATTCATCAAAAGTTAGCAGAGTTGGAAGAGAACACGAAAACCACTCTGGACTTGGCAAAACAACAAGTGACCGTTATGAAAACCACCCTAAAGGCTATGAGTAAAGCCAACGAAGAGATGACAGTAAGACAAAACAAGTTGACGCGAAAGGTCGAGCTTTTCAACACCAAGATAGGGGAAATAGACAAGCATTCCGACCAAATCCACGTAATACAAGTACGCCTAGACCTCAACGAAGTAATACTATTCATGATGGCGGAACTACAGCAGATGTATTTAGAAATAACGGACTTATTCATAGTTATGGAATCACTAAACCGACGGGAACTGAGCCCACTGTTACTACCAACCAGAGAAATTCTGGAAGTCTACGCCAAGGCCCTTGAAAGCCAACAGGGAAGAAAAACAACCATGGACCAGATCACGCTACAGAAGATCGCTAGCGTAGATTATGAACAAAGCCCGGGAGGCACCCTCATACAGATCCTACTACCATTACTGGAAGGTCAATTATATACCTTGAACAGGGTATACACGACACCGATAGATTCGGGGCACAACTCCTACTACTTGTATGACATTGGGACCACATATTTCTTAAACACCAGTAGGTCCCAACAGAACTTCGGATTAACGGAATTAGATTATCAAAGTCGATGCATTCAAGTGAATACGACCTACAGCGTTTGTCATCAGGGCGATCCGATTCTAGCTAAACCAACACGCACCGATTGTACATCAGCATTGTTCCGAGCTACTGACCAAATACCGACTGGTTGTCAGATACGCGTGTTGAACACCGCGGGACCCATACTAATCCCTATGCATCAAGATAACGCTTGGCTTTACTGGGTACAACAATCGACACCACTCATAAGCCAATGTGAAAGTCAAGAACAAATCTATCAACTAACTGGTTTGGGCATAGTAGAGTTGAAGAATAAATGTGTGTACCATTTAGCTGAATACACGCTACCATACCGAATTACGGAAATACAACCCCTAAATATGCACCACCCCGGAGAAATTCTACCGCCGAGCGTAGACTTTTCCAAATACCAGATACCGATCAAAAAACGGAAAACGGAAGCGCGGATGGAAATCTTGCATCCAGTAGCGGTAAATGACCATTTCAAAGGCATTAGTGAGACGCTAGACGACTTGGACACTAAAATCACGGAAAGCCAACAAAACCGGCGCCAAAAAATCCAGTTACACACAACAACTGGGGCAACGGTAGGACTTCTAATGGTCATCTCCATTAGTATCGTGATAAGAATATACGGAAGATACAGGAATAAAAACAATAGCCGCCAGCCGCCTCCACAACCCTCGCGACCCAGCCCCCGGCGAGTGCAAATTGTATCAATGCCGATAACGATCCCCAGAAGAGATCAAATCCTTGCGGAAAATGAAAAGGATGACTCATCCAACCCAGTAACCAACCCAGCGGAAAATCAGACACACCCTCGAGAACCCTAACCACGACGATAGGATACTCAAAAGAAAAACTAAGCCCTAAGACCAATAGCAATAGCAATAAAAGAAAAAAAAAAAAAAATATATAATAATAATAAGCAACCTAACCGAATATACCAAAAAAAAAAAAAATGAGAATGAAAAAAAAAAAAACTTAACTAACGCCTTAATCACTAATTACCAGGGTCCCACGATGTCCGGAAATAACCGACGAGCAGGACGGGTAGACGGAAAGGAGGCGACGACCATCGTAATCAAAACCAATAACTATCATAACAGCGGAAGCAATTCCATACACATAAAGTGGTTTGGGGCATCAAAAGACATAACCATCAAAATAGGTAACATGGTTCTGTCCATCGAGGAAGATATCAAACGTCAATCTACAAGAAACAAAGGAATCCAGACAACTATGGTAGAAAATCATGAAAACCTAAAAGTCGTGGAAGACCTGACCCCCAAAGTTGAGGTAGATGAGCTGGGGCTGACTCCCTCCAGCTGGGATGACGTACTTCGGGAGGCCGATGAATTGTATCACCACTTGAAGTTAGACAAAACACCGGTCAAACAACATGGTCCAGACCAAGTTTTGAAAGCGGAAATTGCTAAAATGAGAAAAAAGTTAGCAAGAGAAACACTAGTCGGAGAACCACTAACGTTACCAGTACGGAAAAACTCAAATTTATGGGAAAAACCAACCTACCCATATCCAGCAGGAAGGCCGAGAAGGACATCAGACGACCCGGACCAGTATTTGTCGGAATCAGCCACCAAGAAACACGACATCCTCAACACTAAAAGAGATAAAAAGGTAGATTTAAGCAAATACTTAAAAAATTGTAAACATTAACAGTATAAACAATAAAAAATATAAAAAACAAGGAAGTAGATTTAAGCAGACATTTAAAGTCATAAACATTTATAAACAAAACATTTGAAAAAAGCCAATATGGTTAAAAGTAGATTTAAATAAAAGAATCGAACAGAGAGTAATGGAAAAAAAATTGTAAACATTTGCTAAAGCAATAAGAACATGATGTAAGAAAAATGTAACGGAAAACACGAATAAAATTGTAACAGAAATATGTGAGGAAAATGAATGAAATGAGGTAGGTAAAGGTCGCATGACCACAAGAAAGTTAAGAGGAATGTAATAGATAATGTTAACACGTAAAACGGATAGGTTCAATTAGATTAGTTTAGGGAGTTAGGGAAATAAAACGACATAGGAATTAGTTAGGGGAGGAAGAAGAGATTTAGCTAACACTATTGAAAAACTAAGACAGAAAAAGTAATACCGAACGCCACACCTGCAACCACCCGCAAAGTCCTGCATTAGAGATACCACCAAGCAGTAGAAAATCACGTAACTCCACCCGCATTGTCGACAACATAAACACCGAGGAAATAGTGAAATCACCTGGAAAAGAAACAAAACACATCTAACAAGGAAGTCTCCATCAACGAACTACTAACCTTCATCAACACCATGCACCAAGCGCGACACCCACCACAACACTTTTGTCCATGGGGGAGTTCTCCAGAGAGGGGAGGAATGTGATGAATTGTTCGGGCCAGGACGAGGAATCCTAAAAAGAAAGGAGATTAGAAACATAAATATGTCAAAATACTCACCTAAAAACACCACACACGCCATGACACATGTCAGTCACCATGCCATGTCACAAGTCGCGATCATCTAGTACAAATCTAGTACAAGTCGCGATCGTCTAGTACAAATCTGTACTAAAATAGGCGTCTCCACTAGACACCGCTAGATGGCGAAATGATCGAACAACGTGACGATCAACGTGACGCGAAGTGACCCATTTGGAGAAGAATGTGCAGTGCGCGCGAATTACGAAATTGCGACACAAAGTTTGTGCGCAAAATGCACTTGGCGCGGATTTTGAAATTGGGTCAAAGAAACCATGGAAAGAATGACGGAGTAGGGACTGCGGCGTCAGTAAAAATCAAGAATAAAAGAATTGGAAAAATTAGGGAGCAGTCAGTCTTACTCAGAGAAGCAACGAGTCACCTTAGATAGACGTTCACCAGCAGACGACGGGAAGAGCCAGATCGCCAGGAAGACCAGCCCAGCAACCCAAGTACCATCACCAGGAAGACGATCAGACCTATCAACCGGGCAGCATACCAGTATCAACAAACAAGAAGTGAGTATGAACCCCTCGTCGCTAACAAAGAACTAGCGGATGAGAGCTCTTAGCCTCTCCGCTTAAGCCTCGACCACGGTTCTTTGAACCTATCGAGCGTAAATACTTTGTAATCACTGGGCAACTCTCCCCCAGTGAGTGACAAGAAACAACGGCTACGAGAGGAGCTCCGCAACCCCAAGGTTGGACCCCGGCCTTTAACAATAGAAGAATACTGGGAAATGATAAAGGGGCGGACGCCGCAGAAAACCACTCCGGTGGTACCGAAATTACCACCGAGGAAGCGAACGGGAAAGGAGGCGCAATTCCGGGCAGATCTCGAAGAGACGCGACGTCGACTCCTCCTGGCTGTGGGTCGGGAGCAACGAGTAAGGGTGGAGCAAGAACTCCAACGGCTCTACAACGAGCGGCGACGATATCGGCAAGCGAAGAAGCTGGCCAGGTGTAATTCAGCGACCAAACCTTAACGATCCAGCTTAGTTTAAGTGAAAATTGTACTTGTTAGTTAGTAAGGAAAGTAAATGTATAGAGAATAAATATTAGAATTATCTAACAACCGACTTTTTACTGGTGTTCAGGAGTGTACTCTTAAGAGTGTTATTATGGGATTCTCTCCTCCTACGACACTTAGAGTCGAGGGAGAATCTTCACATAGTATTATTAATATGTTTTAACTCTTTAACCGGAGTAAGGAACGGGGAGTGCTTTTGGTAAAAGTTCACCCGCACCTGAATTAATTTATTAGGAACTTAGTTCGCTGAACATTTGAAACTGAAGTTAATTTAAACATTTAAAACTGAATGTTCCCTTTTTTTTTATTTATTTATTTATTAGAAACTTAGTTCGCTAAACATTTGTTACTGAAGTTAACTTAAACACTTGAAACTGAGGTTAACTTAAACATTTAAAACTGAATGTTCCCTTTTTTATTATTTATTTATTAATTTAATAGAAACTTGGTTCGCTAAACCTTTAAAACTGAATGTTCCTTTTTTTTTCATTTATTTATTAACTTATTAGAAACTTAGTTCGTTAAACCTTTAAAACTGAATGTTCCTTTTTTTATTTATTTATTATTTATTAACTTATTAGAAGCTTAGTTCGTTAAACCTTTAAAACTGAATGTTCCCTTTTTTTTTTTATTTATTCATTTATTAGAAACATAGTTCGTTAAACATTGAAAACTGAGGTTAACTTAAACGTTTGAAACTAAGGTTTACTTAAACATTTAAAACTGAATGTTCCTCTTTTTTTTTATTATTTATTTATTAATTTATTATGATGATTAAACAAAAACAAATATTTTCTTTTACAAGGATATGCTTATCTATTCTAGGTTTTTCTTACACAATATATGGTTTTAACCATTATTACACGACATTTGTGTCTTTACAATTTTGTAACATTTTTCATTTTCTTATTTCTAATGACTTAAGGTATCTTAACCTAGTACAAAATTGTCCCTTTTGGGGTGATCCTCTTTTATTTGTCTTATTTGATTTTAATATGGGTTATTTAATTTATTTAGTATACCTTGATTTTATTGGTTCCGGGTTTGTATAACAGTGTAAAGGATAGAGGCAATCCGTGGATGTAGGTGAATTATCTCCTTCAAATGAGAGAATTTGGGTGTAAGTGGGATTCTGAAGCCCTACTACCTGCCGAGACATGAACAAGTTTAATGTGTTCGAAGATAAACGTTAGAAAAATAGAACTTTAGAGACGAGAAAGGAAATGGTTTTTCAAAGGATACGAAAAATGGCAACCAAGCAATAATAATTTACGAAATATTGAACTCTCGCTGGTGTTGCCAAATGTAAGTTATCTTGGGCTAATAGTGAAAAGAATCATGCAAAAAAAAATGCAAAAGGATTAAAGAGATTTACATTGAAATAATTTAGTGTAGCCCAAGAGTTTTTTGGTTAGGGCAGTTTTACGTCGTGCCTAGGACGACGGTTGATAGTCCGCGAAAGGAGATGTTAGCGGCATTCGAAAATGGTAATATTTGGATGTTTATACTTTATGTTCTCCAATTTGGCTCTTAGTCCTTCTGGGGGGAGGGGTGATACGAAAATTCGTTGACTGGGGTAATGCTACGTTTACATTAGATTGTCTCCTTCTTACACAAACGGAGATTAGGAAGTATGCAACCATCACTGCAATTATTAAATAAAGGATAGTGTAATGATGCACATGGTGTAGGTTCAGTTCTTGGAGGGGCTTAGATTCTTCGTCCTTTAGGTTACTTATAGACTCGGAGAGAGCTCGTATCTCGTCACGGGTGAATGGATTAATTTTAGGGATTAGGAACGTTTTATTTTGAGCGGAGCCATTATTAACTGGGTCCGTCAACAATAAGGCTGTAAGGTTGAAAGACGGTAATAGGTTGCCGTTAATTTCTACGCTTTCAACATTTTGGGCGTGGAGAATAAATTTATTGTTTTTCGCGTAGCAACCTGGTTGTAGGGACATTATTCCCTTCCCGTTCAACAATTGGGTGAAAATGTCGTCCTTGCATATTATGTTAGTTACTAAGGGTGTCTTTATTGAATACAACCAAATATTCGGCTGAGACAGGGAGGCCCAATAAGAATCCTTTTCTGAACAAACTACGTTACATTGTGATATGATAGGGTCTAGTTTGATAAGACTGCTCTCGCAGTTACGGGGTTCAATCCCTGAATAGAGAACTGGAGCGGATATTTTGCAATAGAATTGGGTTTGGTCCGTTGTACGGCAATTGTCTAGTTCTTCCTTAGATATTCCAAGGTGATGTTCCCGGGCTAAGTCTAAAAGGATAAAATTGAATGAGGGCTGTATATAACAGAGGGAGTTATTAACAACGGTAGGTAAAGGAACCGTTTTGACGATTTGGTATGTTTCCCTGTAAGGTAGAGGTAGTTTCATTTCTAAGATAATTTTGTTGTTGATGATCCTAGCGGCAAGTGTACTAAGTTTATAGACTTGAATTAACGCGTTTTCATCCTTTTCGATGGGGAGAGACAGGTGATTGGACATTTCGGATTTAACTTCCGCTAGAAGTTCCTCGATTTGGGATGGAGATATTAAAGAAGGATGGAACTTCCCTTGTTGTGAGTCAGTTACAAGATCCAAAAGTTCCTTTTGTACTTCCTGATATTGGGTCAGCATAATGCTTAGAAGAGAGATTAGGGAGTCCAATTCGGTTAATTCCTCAACACGTGCCATATGTAGTTCTTGTTCTTTCAACCAGTTATGGAGTTGTTCTAATTTTTCATACACGTCTTTGAATTGGTTGGCCACGAAGTCCTGGGTTTTATTGAACATTAGTAAGTTAGCTTCTACTACGGTGGTCTGATTGTGCATGAGGGACAGTAACCGTTTCTGGTTTTTGTCTAAAGTTTCGATCTGGGAGTCATATCTTATAGCGTCGTCCTCTTCGAGGGTACCAAAAAGGGTTTTAGAGATTTTTCCGACAATGTTAAGGAGGGCTCTCGGTTTTCTAGAGTGTGTTAGCAATAGTTCGTTCCTGCTTTCTATCTGGTTTTTAAGATAAACTAATTGTGTTATAGTGTTATTACAAGTATGGGTCTTAGGTGCTCCTTTTTGTACCTTGTTACATATTTCTTGGGCCTTGAAAATTAATTTTCTTACGTTGGCGAATTCAGCATGAAAACTGGTCAGGTTGTAGAATATGATGATTTTCCATTCGTTGGAATAAAGTTTAGCCCTACCGCATTCTTCGAAGTATATTCCGGCATTGGACTCTAGGGGCGTCGTCTTGAATCCCGGGTTCGCGGCGTACGCAGCCGACGCTACCAACGCAAACAGTGAGAGAATGGTACTCCTGGAAGGGTAATTGAAAATGGTAAGCTGTGTTTCCCGAAGGCGTCAGTTAGGTTTTTGACTATCGAGTAAGATAAGACAAGAATATCGGTGGGAAAAACAAAGGAAGAAGAAAAGGAAACAGGATAATAGGAGACCTGCATATGGAGAAAAAAAAAATCGAGTGGAGCGGAAACCTTTTCGCGACATAGAGTGGCTTCGCTTTGGGCCTATAGGGTACTAACCCGGGGCGGATGCCGTTGGCGTATAGCTAGCGCGCTACATAAAATTATCTTGTGGCTATAATATTTTTGTTTCAGACACCGTCTTAGGGATGAAGTGACGTGAAGAGATTAAAATAACACGTTAGTGAGTTAGTGAAATTACAATAGAAGAATAGAAGCGTATTGACAAGTGAAAGATAAGTAATAAGTAAGAGATTCTGACAACAGTACTCAACACATAGCATGAGGAGAGCGAATAATAAGGGAAAGGATAAGTACGAAATAATACCTTAGCTAGGTGCAACTTGTTGCACTTGCAGTTCTAGTATTCGACCTTATCGTTAAGAAGCCATCCACGAGTCAACATTACCACCGGACAGGTGAAGAGAAAAAAAAAAGGTTTTGGTAAGGGGAGGGATCAACTTGGTACGATAGAGGATAAAAGGGGTCTTGCAGATCAATTACTACAAGTCAAATCGAGTTCACAATGATTAGCGGATGGATCCTCTAGCAAGGATAAACGTGGAGAAAAAGGGTATGGTAAGCTTGTGGGTGCAGTTTAACGTCTTACCCAGGACGATAGAGGATAAAAACGGTCTGGCAGATCAATTACTGCAAGTTAAATCAAGTTCACAATGATTAGCGGATGGTTTGAAGGATACCAATAAAGTGACTAATATAGCGAGTATAAGCGCTCTCAAGCACAACCAAAACTGAAAACATGGAAAAATTAACCAAGGGGGATTTTGTTAAGTCTAGCAAGGATAAACGTGGAGAAGAAAGAGGGAAAAAAAAAAGGTATGGTAAATTTATGGGTGCAGTTTAACGTCTTACCCAGGACGATAGAGGATAAAAACGGTCTGGCAGATCAATTACTGCAAGTTAAATCAAGTTCACAATGATTACCGGATGGATCCTCTAGCAAGGATAAACGTGGAGAAAAAGGGTATGGTAAGTTTGTGGGTGCAGTTTAACGTCTTACCCAGGACTATAGAAGATATTAAGACCCCAGAATCTATAAAATAGCCCGTGGGAACACCAACGGGATTCGGTCGAATGAAGTAGGAAGAGAATAGAAGGAAAAACGACTCTTAATAAGGATGTAGTTTAACGTCTTACCCAGGACGATAGTCTTACTCGTTGTATGGTTTAAGGTCGTTGTTGTGTACCCGTTTTTCCTTATTTTTGTACATTATTGTGGAATTTTCGTTAGAATTTATTTTTGTAATAGTGTAAGGTCCATGCCATAGTGGTGAAAATTTGTTATCCTTGGTTTTTGCCGCGAGTAGGACTTTATCTCCTATATTGAAACATTTTTCTTTGGTTCCCTTGTCGTAGTAGGTTTTCGACTTGAGCTTTTGCTTCAGCATGGTTTCTCTTGCGATTTTATGACTAAATTGCAATCGTGCCCTTAGTTCGTTTGCGTAGTTTTCATAGTTATAACAGAGTGTAGGCGTATTTTTGAGGTTATTTGGTATCTCTGCCGGAAAACCGTAAAGTAGCTCGTGGGGGGTGAAGTTGGTGCTAGAATGGGGTGTGGTGTTATATACAAACATTGCATAGGGAATCCACGTGTCCCATGTTTGTATATCTTTCTCTACGTAGGATCTAAGGTACTCGACCAACGTTCTGTGGCTACGTTCTAGGGCTCCGTTTGTTTGCGGGTGATAAGGTGTAGTTGTTAACCTTTTAATCTTTAGGAGTTTTGAAACCTCACGGAACATCCCTGCAATGAGGTTCGCTCCTTGGTCGGTGAGTATACTTTCCGGAATTCCATGTCTACATATGATATTGGTTGCAAAGGCCTCAGCTAAAGTGCTGGAATCGGTAGTACTAATAGCAATAGCTTCTGAGAATTTAGTCAAGTCGTCTTGGAAGGTAAGTATGTATTTATTACCTGAGTAAGAAACTGGGAGAGGTCCCACTACGTCGAGGTAAATTCTCTCAAAGGGTTTGGAGCAAGGGTTGGATATTTTCATTGGGATTTTAATATTCCTTGACGCCTTGTTTTTCTGACAGTAGTCGCATGATTTGATAAATTTGGAAGTGTCAGTTGCTAAACTCTTCCAATAATATTGTCTTTTTATTCTTTTTATAGTCCTCGATACCCCTTGGTGTCCACCGGTAGGTAATATATGGAAGTCTTTTAATACCTGGTTTATCTCGGACGTGGAGTCCAGAACTCTGACTGAGTCAAAATAGAGGTTTACCGATATTTCATTCGGGCGGAATGTTTCTCGAATAGTAGCCTTGAGAGTCAACTGGGTCTGTAAGATAGTAAAGGGGACGGAGATATGGACTTCTTTTGATTTGAGAGACACGATATACGCGTTAATTTTTGTGAGGGATTCCTTTAACCTCTCTTGATCTTGAGTGGTTCGAGTGGGGAGGTTGAGTTCGAATATGTGGTGTTCAATGTTCCGGGTGCACACGAAGGTATGATGGGTATTGAGGGTAAGGTTTTCTTCTTTTATATTGAGTTTTTCTTCTAACCTCCTTCCTAGGTAGCTTTCGTGGAGGGGTAGTAGGAAGAATTTGGGGGATTTATTTAGCAGAAGGAGAGAGTCATTCTTCTCTATTATAGTTGTTTCGTTTTTTGATGAGCGTTCTTCGGTCGATACCTTTTTAATGGTAGAATTTGATGGTGGTTTTTCTACCGAGGGGCTTTGATTTTTCGCTTGGTTTCTGGTGACGACATTCACATTGCATTTGACGTTTTCTTGGGGTATTTCTTCTTGGACATCGGGTATGGCGCGACTGAGAGCATCCGCATTGGTGTTCAACTTACCAGCTTTATATATCACCTCGTAATCGAATTCTTCCAATCGGATAAGCCATCTCATTAGCCTGGACGAAGGATTTTTCAGGTTCATCAACCATACCAAAGGTTTATGGTCTGTAACCACGGTGAACTTCCGACCATAGACATAAGGTCTGAACTGTTCGACGGCGTAGACAATGGCTAATAGCTCCTTTTCGATAGTAGAGTAACGAGTTTCAGCGTCGTTCAATACTCTACTAGCGAAAGCTATTGGTTGGTCTCCGAGATCGGTATTCTGTGATAGGACCGCTCCTATGGCCAGATTGCTAGCATCTGCGGTGACGTAGAACTCTTGAGAAAAATCAGGATATGCCAGGATAGGGGCCCTGATCAGACAATCCTTGAGTTCACAGAATGCGTCGTCGCATATAGCGTTGAATTCGAAGGGTACGTCCTTCTTTAGAAGTCTGGTTAACGGTTTGGCTATTTTAGCAAAATTAGGAATGAATCGTCTGTAGTATCCGACGAAACCTAAGAAGGCTCGAATGTCTTTTGCTCTCTTGGGCCTGGGATACGTTTGTACGCTTTTAATTTTAGAAGGGTCGGGCTTAACTCCCTTTTCAGTAATCAAATGTCCTAAATACATTATTTCCTTCCGTAGAAAGTGGCATTTTTCAGCTTGTAGTTTCAAATTATTTTCTTTTAATCTCTCGAATACTGCCCTTTATCTGGTGTTATGTTCCCCAAGATTGTATCCATGGACAACTATATCGTCCATATAGATGAAGCAGTGTATGCCCTGTAGTCCAGAGAGCACGTTATTCATTGCTCTTTGGAAGGTGGCGGGAGCGCCTTTTAACCCGAAGGGCATACGGTTATATTCATAGTGCCCGAACTGGGTGCTAAAAGCAGTCTTCTCTCTATCTTTTGGGTCCATTTCGATTTGGTGGAACCCGTTGGCCAAGTCCAGAGTAGTGAAGTATTTGGACTTCCCTAGTTGATCCAGTATCTCAGTGATGTGCGGCAAGGGATAGGCATCTCCTACTGTGGCCTCGTTTAATTTGCGAAAATCTACCACCACTCGCCATTTCTTATTACCGTTCTCGTCAGGCTTTTTCGGGACTAACAGGAGTGGAGAGTTCCAAGGACTGCATGATGGTCTGATGATATCATTCCCTAACATTTCTTGGATCTGCCTATCCACTTCCCTTTTATTTGCCTCGGGCAGCCTGTAAGGTCTGGTGTAAATGGGGGGTTGGTTATTTTTTACTTCAATTTTGTGAGTTGCCGCGTTAGTATAGGTTAGATAATCCCCTTCGAGGAAAAATAATTCATTAAATTCTTTACAAATCTCTTGGATACTCTTGGTTTCCTCTGAGTTACAGTGGTCCAACTTGACAAGATTATGCAGCCTTTTTATTCTGCCTTTCAAGGGATCCTTACCATAATCAGTGGTTACTACGTCGAAGTCATCTAGATTCCGATAATCTAGGTGAATGTCATTTCTCCGAAGAGTTATATCGTTTTCATTATTGTTCAAAAGGAGTACCTTAACCGAACCATTGATTGGTTTTGCAATAATGTTGCCCAATATGATTCCTGGTTGGATTTCCTTTTTGAATGTAACTATTTCGGCGTCGGATGGTGCTGGTACTTGTATAACAGTTTCAGCCCGGGCCGGGATAGTTACGTAATCGTCCTCTTTCTTTTTATTGCAAGGTAAAGGGTTTGAATCGTGAGATTCCTCTGAGATTTGTTGTGTATTAGGGGTTCCTTTCTGAACGTAGGGAATTAGTACGTTTTTCGGTGTTAATGAGTTTTTCAGGACGCATTCGCGGTAATTTTTGGAGATATAGTTGCAGAGCTTAGTGGCCATCAAGGTAAGAGTTCTTGTGCCATAACTTATGATGGCGCCTGTTTTTAGGAGGAAGTCGTGGCCTAATAGGCCGTCATAGGCCAGAGAACACTGGTCGATAATTTGAAAGGAATGATCTATCCTCCTGGTTTTGGATAGATTCAGAATTCCTGTAATAGAACCTTTGGTAGGGGTGGATTTGGAAAAAAGGGTGTTGACGTTATAGATAATTTGGTTGTTGATCTCGCAATCTGATCTTAGGGAATTGGCCTTGATTAAACTTATTTCCGCGCCGGTATCAATTATGAATTCAATGTTTGAGTCCTTGCATAAATCGAGGGGTAGGACAACAGTGAGCATCCCTGACTTAACGTTGAGGGGTAGAGTTACTGGTTGTTGCTGGGAGAACGAAACGCCTGTTTGGGATTTGTGTCGGCTCGGGAATTCATCCGCGAAGGGTTGCCGACTGCTAGCCTTCGCTCTCGATAGTTTACCGTATGCTGGTCGTTTGAGTGATCTCTATTGGTCGTCCGGTTTTGAAGGTTAGAATGGGGGTGGAAGGAAGTGGTTTGACGGGGGTTAGAGATGTGAGAGGGTTGAGATGAACGAGGGGTGTTACTGGAATTACGGACCCTACAATCAGAGATTTGGTGTCCCGTCCGTTTGCAGTATCTGCAATAGGGAGCAGGTTGTTCTCCACCGCTAAAAGTCATGTAATTGTTCGATGGTTTGTGGGGAAAGTTAGGAAGGGGCATTGGTTGAAGTTTCTGGGGGCATTGGGGAGCTAGGTGTCCTACGGTACCGCATTTGTAACAAGTAGGTTGCTGCCTCATCACTACCGGTCTATTTGGGGGAGTAGAGGTTCTTGGAAACTCGTACCTTTGGGGTGTGTCCGGAGATGCTCTCACCTCTATTCTGGTGGCGTGTTCCAATATATAACTAGTGACGGAACTAAGCCTTTTGTCTTGATAGACCTTGGCCAGCATTTGAAGTTGATTGTTGGATAATCCGTCCTCAAATGCTCTTATCGCTAGGGTTTCGTTGTCATTGAGAAGTGAGCGCAGAAGGATCTCGTCCCTAGTATATGCCCTGGTGGCCTCATTTAAGAGAGAGAGATTTGAAATGATTCTTTGGACAAAATCTTTAACGGTTTCTCCGGACTTTTGTCTCATTTGGTTTAACTGGGTTTGGAGGTTGAAGCGCGAAAGTCTGGGTTCGAATTTACTACGAAGAGCGGTTTTCAAGTCGGGCCAAGAAAGGATCTGATTGTACTTTAGGACGTCATAGGCAGTACCCGATAATTTGCTCTTTATGACTCCTAGGAATAATTTGTGCTCGTCCTCATTGCGAATGGTGTCGAATATATCATCGGCGCAGGACAAAAATTTGTGCAATTCCTTGGAATTGCCATTAAACTCAGGGATCAAATTTTGGGCATTAGAAAGAGAGAGCGAGTGAAGAGGATGTGAATCTATTTTATTTTCAGGAATGGATCCTCTTTGAATTGGCGGTCCTTCGCAGAAACCTTCCTCCGACTGCTCCATCAGGAGGTCTATAGCGGCGTAGTACCTGGTTTCCGTACGTTTGTATAGTTGAGAAGAGAAATATTCCGAATCTTCTCCTTCCGAACTGTAATTTTTTATAATCTCGAAGTGTGTTTCTTTGAATGGTTCCCAATATTGGTCGAGATTAGAGATTTTCCGATTAAGAACAGATTTTCTAAGACCAGCTAGGTCCTGGTTTTCTACCTCATCGGCCAGACTCATCAACAACTTGCTCCTTTCCTTTTGGACTCTTACTAACTTCACGTGCGTCGTTAGGGACGAATCGCCGGCATCGTCTGATTGCTCGCGAGGGGCAGTTGGAAATTTCTTAGGTCCCATTTTGGTTTCAGAGGCTTTGACGATTTGACAATCGGGGGTTTGGAGTAGTGGTGATGGGGGAGGTAGGAGAGTTTCGGGGTTGGCGACGACGACCTCTTCAAGTTCGTCGCCCTGATCCGGGTTAGAGGGATCTGACTCTAATACTTCTAACTGCTGCAGTTTTCTTTGGATAGATTCCTGAGTGGCATCGACCCAGTCCTTTGCAGTGTCAAAGCACCTTTGTTTAATATAGTCGTGAGACTGATCGACCTTTGCACGACTTTTAATCTTTTCGTCCGTGTCACGAAAATTTTCCCAAAGAGAGGAAAGGATTTTTAATTTACCACTCAAAACTCTAGTAGATTTTGTATCTCTTACTGAGTCGTGTATTTTCCTAATATCCTCGATCAATAATAATTGGGAGGCATATTCCTTTTCGGTCATTCTAGAAAATACTCGGACGGTCTCAAAGGCTTGCAATAGTCTTTGAAGGGAGCCCCAAAAGAAAAGGTCTTAATCGTAAATATGAAAACTTCGAACGTTAAAAGAGTTAAGGTAAAAGAGGGTTTGTCCAGCTATGGAAAAGAAAGTAAGAAAAGAGAGAAAGAGAGAGAAAAAAAAAATAAAGGAGGTCTTTTAAGGAGACGATCAATTGTTCCCCGTAAGTTTAGCGATATGTTCTGCTAAGAAATACCGGTGAAAGGATAACGCATGCTCAATACTTGATATAGAAAGGTTCAATCGAAAGTAACTAATGGAGAGAAAAGAAAGGAAAACAACTTCTTGGACCTAATATCGGCTCCAAACGTCCCGGACAATGTTTGGTACTTGAAGAGAGAGGAAAAAAAAAATTCAGTTCCATGAAAAATTCGGTTCCATGGAAAAATTTGAAGGCGAAAACAATGAGCGATTATAGAAATTGTTATATATATAAATATAGATAAATGCTAAGAATCTC
>CAXASF010000759.1:0-2500 GCA_963971475.1 Chrysops caecutiens | reverse complement strand
TTCCGATTCATGTCTTTTAACCAGCGTTTAGCTGTCTCTTTTACATTGCTGTCGCTTATTATTTCTCCACCTGATCCTACTGGTTCATTTTTAACGATTTTTTCTGCCACTTCCCGCAATTGGTCTGGTATGTTCATATAGACGCTTTCTTCAAGGTCTCCGTTCAGGTAAGCTGTTACCACGTCCATTTGGTGAATCACCAACCTCAATTCAGCTGATAATGCCGCCAGCAGTCGTATTGAAGTTGATCGTACAACCGGTGAATAGGTCTCGTAGAAATCTTCTCCCGGCCTCTGTGAACACCCTTTTGCGACAAGTCGTACTTTTTTCCTTTCGGTTTCTCCGTTTATTTTTGTACAAAAAACGAATCGACTCCCAATTATTTTTCGATTCTTAGGGCGATCAACTATTTCCCAAGTAACATTTTTGATTTGTGCAAGATATTCGTCTTCTAATGCACATTTCCAAGCATTGGCATCATTCATCTTACTCGCTTGTTCCCATGTAGTAGGATTTGCAGTAGAAGTTAGATTTGCGTTTTCAAAAATGTTATCATCTCTCGCATTTTCAAAAACATCATCGTCTTCGGTTTCATTGTTTACGTAATCCTCCCCTTCTCCTGAGGGTTCATTTTCACTTTCATACATATTTCCTTCGTCTTTTGCTGAGTGGTACTGTTTTCGAGGTCTTCCTGCTTGACCGGTGCGTATGAGCTTGGGACGACCCCTTCCTCGCTGGGCTGGTTGAACAAGGTTTTCCCAAGGCACTGTAGCTCTCCTCGCTTTCTTAGTCTGCAATTCCGATGTTATATGTGTGTCGTCGTTGTCATCTAATTTCGGAGTATTATTATTCACGTCCTTTATTAATTCGACGCAAGTTGTATCGTCGTTGCTTTCGTCATCGAGTATTTCAGTATACTCATGCTGAAATCCAGAGTAGCTCAAAAACTTGACATCTCTACTTTCAATGGTTCTGCGTGTCTCTGGCATGTATATACGGAAGGCCTTGGACGTCTCTGAGTATCCTAAAAAGATTCCTGCTTTTGATCTCGAATCAAATTTACCTTTGTTTTGCTCCTTGTTTAGCACGAACACCTTTGTACCGAAGATTTGTAAGTAGTTTACAGAAAGATTCTTACCCGTCCACACTGTGTATGGTATACCACCTTTCAACGCACTCGTTGGACATCTGTTACGCGTATAATTTGCGTTGTTTATTGCTTCAGCCCAAAAATGTGGTGGTGCTTCCGCCTGCCTCATCATGCAGCGAGCCATTTCCACTAGTGTCCTATTTCTCCTTTCCGCAATGCCATTTTGTTGTGGTGTATGTGGTGTAGTCAAACGCCTCCTGATGCCGTGCTCTCGTAGAAATTCGTTAAATTCTCGATTACAATACTCCCTGCCATTGTCAGTTTGTAGTGCTTTTATCTTAAGTCCAGTAAAGTTCTCAACTTCACTTTTATATTGCTTGAATATGTTCAACACTTCTGCTTTGCTCTTCACAAAATAGATTTTACCCCAACGTGATTTGTCGTCGATGAATGTAACAAAATATCGCATTCCAGAGACTGAAGCGTGTCTCATCGGCCCACAAACATCACTGTGGATTATCTCCAACAGATCACGCGTACGATTTTCTTCAATTTTGTTAAAAGGTAGTCGAGTTTGTTTTTCGCGAATACAGACTTCACATTCTGATAATTTCTCATTATTGTCCACTTTAAGACCGTGTACGACACTATTTTTTGCCATTAATTTGATATCGCGTTCATTAAGATGGCCTAACTTCTCGTGCCAAAGGTTAATGTTTCTCTTTTTCAACATTATGTTATTTGCACTATTTTCACCCTTTTTTACAAAGTATAAGTCTCCGCGGCGATCTGCATGTAAAACCACTTCATTGTTTTTGGTTACAATCGCGTATTTTTTTCGGAAAGTCACCTCAAAACCATTGTCTGTAGCCTTGGACACTGATAGTAAGTTTGTGCGTAATTCTGGCACATAAAGCACTTTTTCAAAATTAATTTCACGATCACCGTTAGCATCAACAATTAACCGAACGTTTCCCGTTCCCGTGATATGCGTGCTCTCATGATTCGCTAGCATTAAATCCGAGCTTGTGTGTGTGAACTTCTCGAAACGATCCTTTTGGTTGCACATGTGACTCGTACTTCCGCTATCAAGACACCACTCACTGCTTGGTACGGCGTACATTGTCTCGTCCGATATACTCAGCATCGTGTTTTGCTTATGTGTTTGGAACCTGGAGCTCGAAGCCTCGCTGTACTCTGACTGTTGCGGTTTTGACTTTGTTGGGTATCTCGCTCTGCATTCCCTGGCTATATGTCCTTCTTTGTTACACCTATGACACGTGATTTTTCGTTTTGGAGTTTGGCTCTGATCGAATTTGTTTAATTTGACGTTCTTTTGAAAATTTGGCCTTTGATGGCTTGGATTCGATTTCCTCGAATATAAAGCACCTTGAGAGTTTTCCCCATCTA
>CAXASF010000758.1:25000-29496 GCA_963971475.1 Chrysops caecutiens | reverse complement strand
GCATTGCTCCGAGCGAGCGCAGGTCCGTCCGTGTATTCCGGGACTTGTTAAGCGTAGGTCAGGCCTCAGAGGACTGGGGTAGGGGTTAATGTCCCCGAGGGTATACCCGTTCCTGACTATTACGGCCCGCTCCCCTGCACACGATGCGCTGGTGATCAACAATGATGGATACTATTGGGAAAAACACAAACAATACGCAAAACAGAGAGAGAAAGGCAAGTGTAGAGGTCCAAGAAGGCATTAATGCGCTGCACAATGATGAACTCTATAACGGAAGGACAGATGAAAGAATCCTTCCAGGAGCCTTTAGCCGAAGCGCGAAGGTGACGAGGACACCACCAAGCAAAGATACACCTAAACCAAGCAGTTCGTTGATGCGCACGCCACCAGACAAAGTGGCCTGTGCACCAACGGGCGGTCTGCCCAGCCCGACAAACGGGTATGTACCAGCAAACGCAGACGCCCAAGAAGCGGAAAACGCTAATGAATCGATCCAAAGTAGCAGACAGGAGGAAAGAGGAGGATCACCGCGACACAACTTCATCGAACGAATGAAAAAGGAGGAGGATGCGGCACTTGCAAAATGCAAAAGTGCACTGCGAGACATCAAAGCAGCAATTAAAAAACAGAAAAATATCTCAAAGACTGTCCAAGACAGGGCCGATGAAATGACTGAATTGATAGATATTATCGAGACCTGTCGGAAGTCTTGGCGAAAAGCCGAGTTGCAGGACCAAAAATTGGCAACGCGGACACAGAACTTAGGCGCACAAACACCCATCGCTAGCAAGAGGGCTGCTACGAGCCCGATCGAGCAAGAAGCGGGGAAAAAGCTGTGTGAAGGAGTGCCGGAGAAGGAAGAATGGCAAGTTCATACGAAGAAAGGCAGAACCAAGGCCGTCAGAAATAAACAAAAAGAGCCAGAAGTCCCCTGCCCCGGGCAAGCGACGACTGTCCACCAGAGGCAAAAAAATAAGGAGAAGAAACGCAGGCCTCGAAGAGAAGCCTTCGTGATAAAACCGCTGCAAGGGAAATCATACGCAGAGGTCCTAGGCATGATCCGGGCAAAAGTTAATCCTGCAGAAACCAACACGGATGTAAGATCCATTCGCCGAACCCGTTCCGGGGAACTGCTGGTGGAACTAGGAAAGGAGATGGGCGATAAAGCGGCATTTAGTGATGCCCTGAAGCGCTCGCTAGGAGACGGCGCCACGGTACGCAGTCTGGAGCCCAAGGAATCTGTGGAGATCAGGGACCTAGATGATCTCACTACAGAAGAGGAGGTGCTGGCGGCGGTTATAAGAGCTACAAGCGGGCTCGCCGAAAACCCTACCGTCTCCATCTCAAATAGCAATAGCAGGGGGCAGAAAAAGGCCACGGTCACGCTCAACACGAAGGGGGCAAGCCAACTCCTGAAGGCCCAGCATATCAAAATTGGCTGGGTGAGCTGCAGAGTCCAACAAAAATATAACGTTCCACGGTGCTTCCGTTGTCTCAGCTACGGGCATCACGCCAGCACTTGTAAAGGCCCAGAAAGGAGTCGTCTATGCTTCAAGTGCATGAAAGCGGAGCACAAGGCCAAGCAGTGCTCGGCTCCGGATCACTGTACAATATGTGAAGAAACAAGAAAAGGTCCGGAAGGGCTCGACCACGCGCCTGGGCCAAAACGGTGCAGGGTATTCGCAGATGCCCTAGAAAAAAGCAAAAAGCTTATGAGATGATCCGTATCTTACAAGCTAATATGAATCGGAGTTTAACAGCGAATAATTTGCTGCACCAAATAGGAAACGAGAAAAAGGTGGACCTTCTACTCATAAGCGAGCAATATAAGAACTACCACTCTCCAGGTTGGTACCTGGATGAGCTTGGGACGGCTGCAATATGGGTAAGAGAACCAACCAAGGTGCGGGTGGCAGCGCATGGGAGCGGCCGGGGTTACGTTTGGGTAAAGAGCTCTGGAGTAACCTATTTCAGTTGCTATTTTACCCCGAACGAACCTATTCGATGCTACAGGGACAAAGTGGACGCCCTTGAGGACAAAATCCGCCAAACGGGAGGAAGAGTGGTGGTTGCGGGTGATTTCAACGCAAGAGGCGTAGAGTGGGGCATGCCCGAGACCGATTCGCGGGGCAGATATCTATTGGAAATGGTTGCCCGAACAGGTCTCGCCATATTGAATGTCGGTAACACTCCAACTTTTCGCCGCCCCGGATATAGAGGAACCATTCCTGATATTTCACTTGCTTCAGAGGGAATGGCAGCAGCAGTAAAAGAATGGAGAGTGCTCGAGGAATACACAGGAAGTGACCATCAATACATCACGTTCAGAGTTGATGATGGCCATGTAGCACCGACGGCCGGGCTGAGTGGTAAAAGACTGTGGAACGTGCAAAGCTTTGACGAAGATAAGTTCAAAACAGTACTCCTCGCGGGCCTGGCCAGTGTGAAACATCCACATACGACCGAGGACAGGTCGCTGGCGGAGAAAGCCGTTAAGGATTCCATGAACCTTCTTCATAGGGCATGCGAAGCGGCGATGCCACGCAGGAGACCCAGGCATAGCAAACGCCCCGTGTACTGGTGGACGACCGAAATAGCTGAACTACGGAGAACTTGCCTGCGCGTGAGACGGAAAGCGCAAAGGGCCAAGAACCGGGTGGAGGCAAGTGCCCTCTCCTTTGAGTACAAAACCGCTAAGAAGGTGCTACGATCCACCATAAGGCGCAGCAAGGTAGCACAATGGCGGATGCTGGCGGAGGAAGTAAATGCGGACCCCTCGGGACTTGGGTACAAGATTGTGACTAAGAAACTGGGAGCGATGGCACCAAGACCCACCATGGAGGCAGAAGTCATGGCCCATATCGTGAACGCGCTCTTCCCGACGCACCCAATCAGAGAGAGAGAAGTGGAAGACGTCGGAAACATACCTTTGTTTACCGAGGAGGAGCTGATGGTAGCAATAAATTCCCTCCGCAACGGGAAAGCCCCAGGACCAGACGGAATTCCCAGCGAAGCGCTAAAGAAGGCGCTCGGGGCGTGCCCCGAAATCCTGCTGGGAATGTACAACACGTGTTTGAAGGCAGGACTGTTTTATTCCCCCTGGAAGATAGGAAGACTTGTGCTGATTAACAAGGGCAAAGGAGATGTACTGGCACCATCATCGTACCCGCCCACTATGCATGCTAGACACCGCGGGTAAAGTGCTTGAAAAACTGCTGCAGCCCCGTCTATTATCGGCAATCCGGACAGCAGGGGACCTATGCGAACGTCAATATGGCTTCCGCCGGGGACGGTGCACTATTGATGCGATAAATGAGGTCGTTGAAGCGGTTCATAGAGCTGAGAGGGGTAATCACCATTCACGCCGAATGGTCTTATTAGTGACACTAGATGTTAAGAATGCATTCAACTCGGCAAGGTGGTGCGACATTCTCGATGCGTTGGAGAAAACTTTCCAAGTGCCGGGATACCTACTCCGTATGATGAAGGACTATCTGAGTGATCGAGCGCTGGAGTATGAGACTGTGGAAGGCATCCGCAGAAAGACTATAACAGCGGGGGCGGCGCAAGGGTCTATTCTCGGCCCGGATCTGTGGAATATTTCCTACGATAGCCTCTTGCGACTAGAGATGCCAGAAGAGACGCGCTTGGTTGGCTACGCGGACGATGTCGTAGCGTTGATTGCTGCGCGCACCTACGAGTTGGCGCAACTTAAACTCAACCAAGTCATGCGGAGGGTGAACAGCTGGATGAGCGAGCATGGACTTTCGTTAGCTGCAGCCAAGACGGAAATCGTAATCCTCACGAAAAGGATGATCGAGAAGGCTCTGCCCATTGTAGTGGGAGATGAGCATATGCAGACAAAGCCTGCCGCTAAGTATCTGGGGGTGACAATGGACACTAAGCTCACTTTCGGAGAACACATTCGGCGGACGGCAGACATGGCGGCGTTAATAACAACATATTTGAGCAGGATAATGGCTAACACCCATGGGCCAATGCCGGCGAAACGGCGACTATTGATGAGCACCGTGCAGTCCATACTTCTATACGGCGCTGAGATTAGGGGCGCCAAAATGAAAATCGAGCACTACAGGAAGCGCCTGGCCTCCGTACAAAGGAGGGGGGCTCTTAGAGTAACTTGTGCTTACCGCACAGTCTCTGAGCCGGCAGTCCTTGTCATTGCTGGAGTCATACCCGTAGGTCTACTAGCATTAGAGCGAAAGGCGATCTATAGAAGGAAAAGCGAGGTGGGAAGAGCCCTGGCAAGTACAGAAGAGAGAGCCCACACCTTGAGAAAATGGCAAGACTTATGGAGCACGGAGTCTAGAGGCAGATGGACGGCCCGACTTATCCCGCAGATTGAACCATGGGTGGGACGCACGCATGGAGAAGTGTCGTACTACATGACGCAGTTCCTCAGCGGTCATGGGTGTTTTAGATCATACCTACATAACATGGGCAGGGCTGATTCACCAGAATGCCAGTACTGCGGG
>CAXASF010000757.1:0-35114 GCA_963971475.1 Chrysops caecutiens | reverse complement strand
TGAAATAACAGTCACAATCTGCAAAGCCTCACTAATAACAGCGAAAAACCAGTGAAATAACTGTGGCAATCTGCACAACCTTACAAATAACAGCGAAAACCACTGAAATAACAGTCACAAACTGCAAAGCCTCACTTATAACAGCGAAAACCAGTGAAATAACTGTGGCAATCTGCACAACCTCACTAATAACAGCGAAAACCCACTGAAATAACAGTCACAATCTGCAAAGCCTCACTAATAACAGCGAAAACCAGTGAAATAACTGTGGCAATCTGCACAACCTCACTAATAACAGCGAAAACCACTGAAATAACCAGTCACAATCTGCAAAGCCTCACTAATAACAGCGAAAACCAGTGAAATAACTGTGGCAATCTGCACAACCTCACTAATAACAGCGAAAACCACTGAAATAAACAGTCACAATCTGCAAAGCCTCACTAATAACAGCGAAAACCAGTGAAATAACTGTGGCAATCTGCACAACCTCACTAATAACAGCGAAAACCACTGAAATAACAGTCACAATCTGCAAAGCCTCACTAATAACAGCGAAAACCAGTGAAATAACTGTGGCAATCTGCACAATCTCACTAATAACAGCGAAAACCACTGAAATAACAGTCACAATCTGCAAAGCCTCACTAATAACAGCGAAAACCAGTGAAATAACTGTGGCAATCTGCACAACCTCACTAATAACAGCGAAAACCACTGAAATAACAGTCACAATCTGCAAAGCCTCACTTATAACAGCGAAAACCAGTGAAATAACTGTGGCAATCTGCACAACCTCACTAATAACAGCGAAAACCACTGAAATAACAGTCACAATCTGCAAAGCCTCACTTATAACAGCGAAAACCAGTGAAATAACTGTGGCAGTCTGCACAACCTCACTAATAACAGCGAAAACCACTGAAATAACAGTCACAATCTGCAAAGCCTCACTTATAACAGCGAAAACCAGTGAAATAACTGTGGCAATCTGCACAACCTCACTAATAACAGCGAAAACCACTGAAATAACAGTCACAATCTGCAAAGCCTCACTAATAACAGCGAAAACCAGTGAAATAACTGTGGCAATCTGCACAACCTCACTAATAACAGCGAAAACCACTGAAATAACAGTCACAATCTGCAAAGCCTCACTAATAACAGCGAAAACCAGTGAAATAACTGTGGCAATCTGCACAACCTCACTAATAACAGCGAAAACCACTGAAATAACAGTCACAATCTGCAAAGCCTCACTTATAACAGCGAAAACCAGTGAAATAACTGTGGCAATCTGCACAACCTCACTAATAACAGCGAAAACCACTGAAATAACAGTCACAATCTGCAAAGCCTCACTTATAACAGCGAAAACCACTGAAATAACAGTCACAATCTGCAAAGCCTCACTTATAACAGCGAAAACCAGTGAAATAACTGTGCAATCTGCACAACCTCACTAATAACAGCGAAAACCACTGAAATAACAGTCACAATCTGCAAAGCCTCACTAATAACAGCGAAAACCAGTGAAATAACTGTGGCAATCTGCACAACCTCACTAATAACAGCGAAAACCACTGAAATAACAGTCACAATCTGCAAAGCCTCACTTATAACAGCGAAAACCACTGAAATAACAGTCACAATCTGCAAAGCCTCACTAATAACAGCGAAAACCAGTGAAATAACTGTGGCAATCTGCACAATCTCACTAATAACAGCGAAAACCACTGAAATAACAATCACAATCTGCAAAGCCTCACTTATAACAGCGAAAACCAGTGAAATAACTGTGGCAATCTGCACAACCTCACTAATAACAGCGAAAACCACTGAAATAACAGTCACAATCTGCAAAGCCTCACTAATAACAGCGAAAACCAGTGAAATAACTGTGGCAATCTGCACAACCTCACTAATAACAGCGAAAACCACTGAAATAACAGTCACAATCTGCAAAGCCTCACTTATAACAGCGAAAACCAGTGAAATAACTGTGGCAATCTGCACAACCTCACTAATAACAGCGAAAACCACTGAAATAACAGTCACAATCTGCAAAGCCTCACTTATAACAGCGAAAACCAGTGAAATAACTGTGGCAATCTGCACAACCTCACTAATAACAGCGAAAACCACTGAAATAACAGTCACAATCTGCAAAGCCTCACTTATAACAGCGAAAACCACTGAAATAACTGAGGCAATCTGCACAACCTCACTAATAACAGCGAAAACCACTGAAATAACAGTCACAATCTGCAAAGCCTCACTTATAACAGCGAAAACCAGTGAAATAACTGTGGCAATCTGCACAACCTCACTAATAACAGCGAAAACCACTGAAATAACAGTCACAATCTGCAAAGCCTCACTTATAACAGCGAAAACCAGTGAAATAACTGTGGCAATCTGCACAACCTCACTAATAACAGCGAAAACCACTGAAATAACAGTCACAATCTGCAAAGCCTCACTAATAACAGCGAAAACCAGTGAAATAACTGTTCCAATCTGCACAATCTCACTAATAACAGCGAAAACCACTGAAATAACAGTCACAATCTGCAAAGCCTTACTTATAACAGCGAAAACCAGTGAAATAACTGTGGCAATCTGCACAACCTCACTAATAACAGCGAAAACCACTGAAATAACAGTCACAATCTGCAAAGCCTCACTTATAACAGCGAAAACCAGTGAAATAACAGTGGCAATCTGCACAACCTCACTAATAACAGCGAAAACCACTGAAATAACAGTCACAATCTGCAAAGCCTCACTTATAACAGCGAAAACCAGTGAAATAACTGTGGCAATCTGCACAACCTCACTAATAACAGCGAAAACCACTGAAATAACAGTCACAATCTGCAAAGCCTCACTTATAACAGCGAAAACCAGTGAAATAACTGTGGCAATCTGCACAACCTCACTAATAACAGCGAAAACCACTGAAATAACAGTCACAATCTGCAAAGCCTCACTAATAACAGCGAAAACCAGTGAAATAACTGTGGCAATCTGCACAACCTCACTAATAACAGCGAAAACCACTGAAATAACAGTCACAATCTGCAAAGCCTCACTAATAACAGCGAAAACCAGTGAAATAACTGTGGCAATCTGCACAACCTCACTAATAACAGCGAAAACCACTGAAATAACAGTCACAATCTGCAAAGCCTCACTTATAACAGCGAAAACCAGTGAAATAACTGTGGCAATCTGCACAACCTCACTAATAACAGCGAAAACCACTGAAATAACAGTCACAATCTGCAAAGCCTCACTTATAACAGCGAAAACCACTGAAATAACAGTCACAATCTGCAAAGCCTCACTTATAACAGCGAAAACCAGTGAAATAACTGTGGCAATCTGCACAACCTCACTAATAACAGCGAAAACCACTGAAATAACAGTCACAATCTGCAAAGCCTCACTAATAACAGCGAAAACCAGTGAAATAACTGTGGCAATCTGCACAACCTCACTAATAACAGCGAAAACCACTGAAATAACAGTCACAATCTGCAAAGCCTCACTTATAACAGCGAAAACCACTGAAATAACAGTCACAATCTGCAAAGCCTCACTAATAACAGCGAAAACCAGTGAAATAACTGTGGCAATCTGCACAATCTCACTAATAACAGCGAAAACCACTGAAATAACAGTCACAATCTGCAAAGCCTCACTTGTAACAGCGAAAACCAGTGAAATAACTGTGGCAATCTGCACAACCTCACTAATAACAGCGAAAACCACTGAAATAACAGTCACAATCTGCAAAGCCTCACTAATAACAGCGAAAACCAGTGAAATAACTGTGGCAATCTGCACAACCTCACTAATAACAGCGAAAACCACTGAAATAACAGTCACAATCTGCAAAGCCTCACTTATAACAGCGAAAACCAGTGAAATAACTGTGGCAATCTGCACAACCTCACTAATAACAGCGAAAACCACTGAAATAACAGTCACAATCTGCAAAGCCTCACTTATAACAGCGAAAACCAGTGAAATAACTGTGGCAATCTGCACAACCTCACTAATAACAGCGAAAACCACTGAAATAACAGTCACAATCTGCAAAGCCTCACTTATAACAGCGAAAACCACTGAAATAACTGTGGCAATCTGCACAACCTCACTAATAACAGCGAAAACCACTGAAATAACAGTCACAATCTGCAAAGCCTCACTTATAACAGCGAAAACCAGTGAAATAACTGTGGCAATCTGCACAACCTCACTAATAACAGCGAAAACCACTGAAATAACAGTCACAATCTGCAAAGCCTCACTAATAACAGCGAAAACCAGTGAAATAACTGTGGCAATCTGCACAACCTCACTAATAACAGCGAAAACCACTGAAATAACAGTCACAATCTGCAAAGCCTCACTAATAACAGCGAAAACCAGTGAAATAACTGTGGCAATCTGCACAACCTCACTAATAACAGCGAAAACCACTGAAATCACAGTCACAATCTGCAAAGCCTCACTAATAACAGCGAAAACCACTGAAATAACAGTCACAATCTGCAGAGCCTCACTTATAACAGCGAAAACCAGTGAAATAACTGTGGCAATCTGCACAACCTCACTAATAACAGCGAAAACCACTGAAATAACAGTCACAATCTGCAAAGCCTCACTTATAACAGCGAAAACCAGTGAAATAACTGTGGCAATCTGCACAACCTCACTAATAACAGCGAAAACTACTGAAATAACAGTCACAATCTGCAAAGCCTCAATAATAACAGCGAAAACCACTGAAATAACAGTCACAATCTGCAAAGCCTCACTTATAACAGCGAAAACCAGTGAAATAACTGTGGCAATCTGCACAACCTCACTAATAACAGCGAAAACCACTGAAATAACAGTCACAATCTGCAAAGCCTCACTAATAACAGCGAAAACCAGTGAAATAACTGTGCAATCTGCACAACCTCACTAATAACAGCGAAAACCACTGAAATAACAGTCACAATCTGCAAAGCCTCACTAATAACAGCGAAAACCAGTGAAATAACTGTGGCAATCTGCACAACCTCACTAATAACAGCAAAAAACCACTGAAATAACAGTCACAATCTGCAAAGCCTCACTAATAACAGCGAAAACCAGTGAAATAACTGTGGCAATCTGCACAATCTCACTAATAACAGCGAAAACCACTGAAATAACAGTCACAATCTGCAAAGCCTCACTAATAACAGCGAAAACCAGTGAAATAACTGTGGCAATCTGCACAACCTCACTAATAACAGCGAAAACCACTGAAATAACAGTCACAATCTGCAAAGCCTCACTAATAACAGCGAAAACCAGTGAAATAACTGTGGCAATCTGCACAACCTCACTAATAACAGCGAAAACCACTGAAATAACAGTCACAATCTGCAAAGCCTCACTAATAACAGCGAAAACCAGTGAAATAACTGTGGCAATCTGCACAACCTCACTAATAACAGCGAAAACCACTGAAATAACAGTCACAATCTGCAAAGCCTCACTAATAACAGCGAAAACCACTGAAATAACTGTGGCAATCTGCACAATCTCACTAATAACAGCGAAAACCACTGAAATAAAAGTCACAATCTGCAAAGCCTCACTTATAACAGCGAAAACCACTGAAATAACTGTGGCAATCTGCACAACCTCACAAATAACAGCGAAAACCACTGAAATAACAGTCACAATCTGCAAAGCCTCACTAATAACAGCGAAAACCAGTGAAATAACTGTGGCAATCTGCACAACCTCACTAATAACAGCGAAAACCACTGAAATAACAGTCACAATCTGCAAAGCCTCACTAATAACAGCGAAAACCAGTGAAATAACTGTGGCAATCTGCACAACCTCACTAATAACAGCGAAAACCACTGAAATAACAGTCACAATCTGCAAAGCCTCACTAGTAACAGCGAAAACCACTGAAATAACTGTGGCAATCTGCACAATCTCACTAATAACAGCGAAAACCACTGAAATAACAGTCACAATCTGCAAAGCCTCACTTATAACAGCGAAAACCAGTGAAATAACTGTGGCAATCTGCACAACCTCACTAATAACAGCGAAAACCACTGAAATAACAGTCACAACCTGCAAAGCCTCACTTATAACAGCGAAAACCAGTGAAATAACTGTGACAATCTGCACAACCTCACTAATAACAGCGAAAACCACTGAAATAACAGTCACAATCTGCAAAGCCTCACTAATAACAGCGAAAACCAGTGAAATAACTGTGGCAATCTGCACAACCTCACTAATAACAGCGAAAACCACTGAAATAACAGTCACAATCTGCAAAGCCTCACTAATAACAGCGAAAACCAGTGAAATAACTGTGGCAATCTGCACAACCTCACTAATAACAGCGAAAACCACTGAAATAACAGTCACAATCTGCAAAGCCTCACTAATAACAGCGAAAACCAGTGAAATAACTGTGGCAATCTGCACAATCTCACTAATAACAGCGAAAACCACTGAAATAACAGTCACAATCTGCAAAGCCTGACTTATAACAGCGAAAACCAGTGAAATAACTGTGGCAATCTGCACAACCTCACTAATAACAGCGAAAACCACTGAAATAACAGTCACAATCTGCAAAGCCTCACTAATAACAGCGAAAACCAGTGAAATAACTGTGGCAATCTGCACAACCTCACTAATAACAGCGAAAACCACTGAAATAACAGTCACAATCTGCAAAGCCTCACTAATAACAGCGAAAACCAGTGAAATAACTGTGGCAATCTGCACAACCTCACTAATAACAGCGAAAACCACTGAAATAACAGTCACAATCTGCAAAGCCTCACTAATAACAGCGAAAACCAGTGAAATAACTGTGGCAATCTGCACAACCTCACTAATAACAGCGAAAACCACTGAAATAACAGTCACAATCTGCAAAGCCTCACTTATAACAGCGAAAACCACTGAAATAACTGTGGCAATCTGCACAACCTCACTAATAACAGCGAAAACCACTGAAATAACAGTCACAATCTGCAAAGCCTCACTAATAACAGCGAAAACCAGTGAAATAACTGTGGCAATCTGCACAATCTCACTAATAACAGCGAAAACCACTGAAATAACAGTCACAATCTGCAAAGCCTCACTAATAACAGCGAAAACCAGTGAAATAACTGTGGCAATCTGCACAACCTCACTAATAACAGCGAAAACCACTGAAATAACAGTCACAATCTGCAAAGCCTCACTAATAACAGCGAAAACCAGTGAAATAACTGTGGCAATCTGCACAACCTCACTAATAACAGCGAAAACCACTGAAATAACAGTCACAATCTGCAAAGCCTCACTAATAACAGCGAAAACCAGTGAAATAACTGTGGCAATCTGCACAATCTCACTAATAACAGCGAAAACCACTGAAATAACAGTCACAATCTGCAAAGCCTCACTTATAACAGCGAAAACTAGTGAAATAACTGTGGCAATCTGCACAACCTCACTAATAACAGCGAAAACCACTGAAATAACAGTCACAATCTGCAAAGCCTCACTAATAACAGCGAAAACCAGTGAAATAACTGTGGCAATCTGCACAACCTCACTAATAACAGCGAAAACCACTGAAATAACAGTCACAATCTGCAAAGCCTCATTAATAACAGCGAAAACCAGTGAAATAACTGTGGCAATCTGCACAACCTCACTAATAACAGCGAAAACCACTGAAATAACAGTCACAATCTGCAAAGCCTCACTAATAACAGCGAAAACCGGTGAAATAACTGTGGCAATCTGCACAACCTCACTAATAACAGCGAAAACCACTGAAATAACAGTCACAATCTGCAAAGCTCACTAATAACAGCGAAAACCAGTGAAATAACTGTGGCAATCTGCACAATCTCACTAATAACAGCGAAAACCACTGAAATAACAGTCACAATCTGCAAAGCCTCACTTATAACAGCGAAAACCAGTGAAATAACTGTGGCAATCTGCACAACCTCACTAATAACAGCGAAAACCACTGAAATAACAGTCACAATCTGCAAAGCCTCACTAATAACAGCGAAAACCAGTGAAATAACTGTGGCAATCTGCACAACCTCACTAATAACAGCGAAAACCACTGAAATAACAGTCACAATCTGCAAAGCCTCACTAATAACAGCGAAAACCAGTGAAATAACTGTGGCAATCTGCACAACCTCACTAATAACAGCGAAAACCACTGAAATAACAGTCACAATCTGCAAAGCCTCACTAATAACAGCGAAAACCAGAGAAATAACTGTGGCAATCTGCACAATCTCACTAATAACAGCGAAAACCACTGAAATAACAGTCACAATCTGCAAAGCCTCACTTATAACAGCGATAACCAGTGAAATAACTGTGGCAATCTGCACAACCTCACTAATAACAGCGAAAACCACTGAAATAACAGTCACAATCTGCAAAGCCTCACTAATAACAGCGAAAACCAGTGAAATAACTGTGGCAATCTGCACAACCTCACTAATAACAGCGAAAACCACTGAAATAACAGTCACAATCTGCAAAGCCTCACTAATAACAGCGAAAACCACTGAAATAACTGTGGCAATCTGCACAATCTCACTAATAACAGCGAAAACCACTGAAATAACAGTCACAATCTGCAAAGCCTCACTTATAACAGCGAAAACCAGTGAAATAACTGTGGCAATCTGCACAACCTCACTAATAACAGCGAAAACCACTGAAATAACAGTCACAATCTGCAAAGCCTCACTTATAACAGCGAAAACCAGTGAAATAACTGTGGCAATCTGCACAACCTCACTAATAACAGCAAAAACCACTGAAATAACAGTCACAATCTGCAAAGCCTCACTAATAACAGCGAAACCAGTGAAATAACTGTGGCAATCTGCACAACCTCACTAATAACAGCGAAAACCACTGAAATAACAGTTACAATCTGCAAAGCCTCACTAATAACAGCGAAAACCAGTGAAATAACTGTGGCAATCTGCACAACCTCACTAATAACAGCGAAAACCACTGAAATAACAGTCACAATCTGCAAAGCCTCACTAATAACAGCGAAAACCAGTGAAATAACTGTGGCAATCTGCACAATCTCACTAATAACAGCGAAAACCACTGAAATAACAGTCACAATCTGCAAAGCCTCACTTATAACAGCGAAAACCAGTGAAATAACTGTGGCAATCTGCACAACCTCACTAATAACAGCGAAAACCACTGAAATAACAGTCACAATCTGCAAAGCCTCACTAATAACAGCGAAAAACCAGTGAAATAACTGTGGCAATCTGCACAACCTCACTAATAACAGCGAAAACCACTGAAATAACAGTCACAATCTGCAAAGCCTCACTAATAACAGCGAAAACCAGTGAAATAACTGTGGCAATCTGCACAACCTCACTAATAACAGCGAAAACCACTGAAATAACAGTCACAAACTGCAAAGCCTCACTAATAACAGCGAAAACCAGTGAAATAACTGTGGCAATCTGCACAACCTCACTAATAACAGCGAAAACCACTGAAATAACAGTCACAATCTGCAAAGCCTCACTTATAACAGCGAAAACCACTGAAATAACTGTGGCAATCTGCACAACCTCACTAATAACAGCGAAAACCACTGAAATAACAGTCACAATCTGCAAAGCCTCACTAATAACAGCGAAAACCAGTGAAATAACTGTGGCAATCTGCACAATCTCACTAATAACAGCGAAAACCACTGAAATAACAGTCACAATCTGCAAAGCCTCACTAATAACAGCGAAAACCAGTGAAATAACTGTGGCAATCTGCACAACCTCACTAATAACAGCGAAAACCACTGAAATAACAGTCACAATCTGCAAAGCCTCACTAATAACAGCGAAAACCAGTGAAATAACTGTGGCAATCTGCACAATCTCACTAATAACAGCGAAAACCACTGAAATAACAGTCACAATCTGCAAAGCCTCACTTATAACAGCGAAAACCAGTGAAATAACTGTGGCAATCTGCACAACCTCACTAATAACAGCGAAAACCACTGAAATAACAGTCACAATCTGCAAAGCCTCACTAATAACAGCGAAAACCAGTGAAATAACTGTGGCAATCTGCACAACCTCACTAGTAACAGCGAAAACCACTGAAATAACAGTCACAATCTGCAAAGCCTCACTTATAACAGCGAAAACCAGTGAAATAACTGTGGCAATCTGCACAACCTCACTAATAACAGCGAAAACCACTGAAATAACAGTCACAATCTGCAAAGCCTCACTAATAACAGCGAAAACCAGTGAAATAACTGTGGCAATCTGCACAACCTCACTAATAACAGCGAAAACCACTGAAATAACAGTCACAATCTGCAAAGCCTCACTAATAACAGCGAAAATTAGTGAAATAACTGTGGCAATCTGCACAATCTCACTAATAACAGCGAAAACCACTGAAATAACAGTCACAATCTGCACAACCTCACTAATAACAGCGAAAACCACTGAAATAACAGTCACAATCTGCAAAGCCTCACTTATAACAGACGAAAACCACTGAAATAACAGTCACAATCTGCAAGCCTCACTAATAACAGCGAAAACCACTGAAATAACAGTCACAATCTGCAAAGCCTCACTTATAACAGCGAAAACCACTGAAATAACAGTCACAATCTGCAGAGCCTCACTAATAACAGCGAAAACCAGTGAAATAACTGTGCAATCTGCACAACCTCACTAATAACAGCGAAAACCACTGAAATAACAGTCACAATCTGCAAAGCCTCACTAATAACAGCGAAAACCAGTGAAATAACTGTGGCAATCTGCACAACCTCACTAATAACAGCGAAAACCACTGAAATAACAGTCACAATCTGCAAAGCCTCACTAATAACAGCGAAAACCAGTGAAATAACTGTGGCAATCTGCACAACCTCACTAATAACAGCGAAAACCACTGAAATAACAGTCACAATCTGCAAAGCCTCACTTATAACAGCGAAAACCAGTGAAATAACTGTGGCAATCTGCACAACCTCACTAATAACAGCGAAAACCACTGAAATAACAGTCACAATCTGCAAAGCCTCACTTATAACAGCGAAAACCACTGAATAACAGTCACAATCTGCAGAGCCTCACTAATAACAGCGAAAACCAGTGAAATAACTGTGGCAATCTGCACAACCTCACTAATAACAGCGAAAACCACTGAAATAACAGTCACAATCTGCAAAGCCTCACTAATAACAGCGAAAACCAGTGAAATAACTGTGGCAATCTGCACAACCTCACTAATAACAGCGAAAACCACTGAAATAACAGTCACAATCTGCAAAGCCTCACTAATAACAGCGAAAACCAGTGAAATAACTGTGGCAATCTGCACAACCCTCACTAATAACAGCGAAAACCACTGAAATAAACAGTCACAATCTGCAAAGCCTCACTTATAACAGCGAAAACCAGTGAAATAACTGTGGCAATCTGCACAACCTCACTAATAACAGCGAAAACCACTGAAATAACAGTCACAATCTGCAAAGCCTCACTTATAACAGCGAAAACCAGTGAAATAACTGTGGCAATCTGCACAACCTCACTAATAACAGCGAAAACCACTGAAATAACAGTCACAATCTGCAAAGCCTCACTAATAACAGCGAAAACCAGTGAAATAACTGTGGCAATCTGCACAACCTCACTAATAACAGCGAAAACCACTGAAATAACAGTCACAATCTGCAAAGCCTCACTAATAACAGCGAAAACCAGTGAAATAACTGTGGCAATCTGCACAACCTCACTAATAACAGCGAAAACCACTGAAATAACAGTCACAATCTGCAAAGCCTCACTAATAACAGCGAAAACCAGTGAAATAACTGTGGCAATCTGCACAACCTCACTAATAACAGCGAAAACCACTGAAATAACAGTCACAATCTGCAAAGCCTCACTAATAACAGCGAAAACCAGTGAAATAACTGTGGCAATCTGCACAATCTCACTAATAACAGCGAAAACCACTGAAATAACAGTCACAATCTGCAAAGCCTCACTAATAACAGCGAAAACCAGTGAAATAACTGTGGCAATCTGCACAATCTCACTAATAACAGCGAAAACCACTGAAATAACAGTCACAATCTGCAAAGCCTCACTAATAACAGCGAAAACCAGTGAAATAACTGTGGCAATCTGCACAACCTCACTAATAACAGCGAAAACCACTGAAATAACAGTCACAATCTGCAAAGCCTCACTTATAACAGCGAAAACCAGTGAAATAACTGTGGCAATCTGCACAACCTCACTAATAACAGCGAAAACCACTGAAATAACAGTCACAATCTGCAAAGCCTCACTAATAACAGCGAAAACCAGTGAAATAACTGTGGCAATCTGCACAACCTCACTAATAACAGCGAAAACCACTGAAATAACAGTCACAATCTGCAAAGCCTCACTAATAACAGCGAAAACTAGTGAAATAACTGTGGCAATCTGCACAACCTCACTAATAACAGCGAAAACCAGTGAAATAACTGTGGCAATCTGCACAACCTCACTAATAACAGCGAAAACCACTGAAATAACAGTCACAATCTGCAAAGCCTCACTAATAACAGCGAAAACCAGTGAAATAACTGTGGCAATCTGCACAACCTCACTAATAACAGCGAAAACCACTGAAATAACAGTCACAATCTGCAAAGCCTCACTAATTACAGCGAAAACCAGTGAAATAACTGTGGCAATCTGCACAACCTCACTAATAACAGCGAAAACCACTGAAATAACAGTCACAATCTGCAAAGCCTCACTAATAACAGCGAAAACCAGTGAAATAACTGTGGCAATCTGCACAACCTCACTAATAACAGCGAAAACCACTGAAATAACAGTCACAATCTGCAAAGCCTCACTAATAACAGCGAAAACCAGTGAAATAACTGTGGCAATCTGCACAATCTCACTAATAACAGCGAAAACCACTGAAATAACAGTCACAATCTGCAAAGCCTCACTTACAACAGCGAAAACCACTGAAATAACAGTCACAATCTGCAAAGCCTCACTAATAACAGCGAAAACCAGTGAAATAACTGTGGCAATCTGCACAACCTCACTAATAACAGCGAAAACCACTGAAATAACAGTCACAATCTGCAAAGCCTCACTAATAACAGCGAAAACCAGTGAAATAACTGTGGCAATCTGCACAACCTCACTAATAACAGCGAAAACCACTGAAATAACAGTCACAATCTGCAAAGCCTCACTTATAACAGCGAAAACCAGTGAAATAACTGTGGCAATCTGCACAACCTCACTAATAACAGCGAAAACCACTGAAATAACAGTCACAATCTGCAAAGCCTCACTAATAACAGCGAAAACCAGTGAAATAACTGTGGCAATCTGCACAACCTCACTAATAACAGCGAAAACCACTGAAATAACAGTCACAATCTGCAAAGCCTCACTAATAACAGCGAAAACCAGTGAAATAACTGTGGCAATCTGCACAACCTCACTAATAACAGCGAAAACCACTGAAATAACAGTCACAATCTGCAAAGCCTCACTAATAACAGCGAAAACCAGTGAAATACCTGTGGCAATCTGCACAACCTCACTAATAACAGCGAAAACCACTGAAATAACAGTCACAATCTGCAAAGCCTCACTAATAACAGTGAAAACCAGTGAAATAACTGTGGCAATCTGCACAATCTCACTAATAACAGCGAAAACCACTGAAATAACAGTCACAATCTGCAAGGCCTCACTTATAACAGCGAAAACCAGTGAAATAACTGTGGCAATCTGCACAACCTCACTAATAACAGCGAAAACCACTGAAATAACAGTCACAATCTGCAAAGCCTCACTTATAACAGCGAAAACCACTGAAATAACAGTCACAATCTGCAAAGCCTCACTTATAACAGCGAAAACCAGTGAAATAACTGTGGCAATCTGCACAACCTCACTAATAACAGCGAAAACCACTGAAATAACAGTCACAATCTGCAAAGCCTCACTAATAACAGCGTACTCCGCAAAAGGCTATTCCCGCTGATGCGCCAACGGTAGCTCTCACCCAGAAGCGGCCACGAGAGGACAGCTCTCCTGGCACCAGCCACGCAAACCCCGCAAACCCCTCCACCAATGAGCTACTTGAAACCATCCGCCGTGAAATACGCGAAGTTATTTCAGCTGAGATATCAACCTCCATAAAAGCATGTATCTCCGATGAATTAAGTGAGTTCAAGGAAGCCCTGGCACTCCTCCGCAAACTGGATGCCTCAGTACAATTTATGAGTGACGAGTACGACAAAATGAAAAAAGAAGTTGATAGGTGCAAAGATAGCAACAGGCTCATACTCAAAGAAAATGAGGCGTTAAAAAATACAGTGTCGGATATGTCCGTGAGACTTAATATACTCGAACAATTCACACGCCAGCAAAACGTTGAAATTAACGGAGTGCCGGAGACTAAAAATGAGAATCTGGTTAAAACGGTTGTGCTTTTAGGAAGGGCAGTTTCAAGCTCCATAAAGGAGAACGAAATTATATCGGCTGTGCGCGTCAGGAAACTAGACCCCCAAAACCACAATCCAAGAGCTATTATCGTCAAAGTTCAAAATACCATGATCCGGGACGAAATTTTAGCATCTACAATGAGTTACAATAAGGTACATCCCGACAATAAGCTAAACTACCATTTACTAGGATTGAGCGGTCCAAAAAAGCCGATATTCGTGTCCGAACACCTGTCACCTGCAAATAAGGAATTACACGCTGCAACTAGGAAGGCCGCTCGTGACAAAGGCTATAAGTACGTTTGGGTGCGTGATGGACGCATCCTCATTCGGAAATCTGATGGAACACCAGCCAGGCAAGTGCGGAACCTGGAGGCTGTCGCTCAGCTGTAAGTCCCTATCTGAAGAATGAACTGCAGTTTTTGCCTTCTGTTAAGCAACCGCTTTCAACATTTACTATCAAAACTTCAGGGGAATGAAAACTAAATTACAGAATATTATGCTTAACGGGCTAAATTCCAATTATGACATAATCATCGGAACTGAAACCTGGCTAGATGACAATATCAATGATGGCGAGATTTTCGACCGTAGATACAATATATATCGCAGAGATAGGGCTTCAACTGCACTGAGTACAAAAAAAGGGGGAGGTGTTCCTGTAGCTGTATCAAGGTCTATCGGATCCGTTCGGATGTATCACTGGGAAACCAACTCAGAGAACTTGTGGCTAAAACTAAAGTTAGTCAAAGGAAAGAAAATCGAATACTTGAACATCTGTGCAGTTTACTTACCACCCCCTGTCCAGCAACAGACCCTTGACGCATTCCTTGACAAAGTTACCTCAGTAATCGACTCCTCAGGGGAGCAAACATTAATAGTTGGTGACTTTAATCTTGGATTCATCAAGTGGAATTCTAACACATCCTTCAGCCAATCCACCTCTACGTATGCCAGCAACTATGACAATCCACTGGGTTACTCATTTGTTGACTTCCTGTCGCTCAATAATCTGAATCAGCTAAATTATGTTCGTAATCATCTTGGCAGATCCCTTGACCTGGTACTGAGTAACTTTCATGGTGCAACCGTTCGTGAATGCAACAGTCCCTTGTCAGCTATAGATTCTTATCACCCAGCGTTAGAAATTTCAATAAACGACGTGACATTGAAGTCACTAAAATCTCAAACCACTACTAAACCCAACTTCCGGAAAGCAAACTATACGTTAATCAACGAAAGTTCAAACCAAATCGATTGGAAGGTATGCTTTGCTGAATGCCGCGACGTCAATGCTATGGTTAATGTACTATATAAGCATCTTGAAATCATCATGAACGTTACCGTCCCGAATACCAAATTATCATCTGGCAAATACCCTATATGGTTTTCTAAAGCTCTAATAAAACTACTGAACGAGAAAGAAAAGAGTAGGAAACGCTTTAAAAGATACCAGAATCCTCGTGACAAGTTTGAATACAGACTGTTAGGTCAGAGAGCTAATGCGATGATCAAAGCCAGCTACAAAAGTTACTTGGAGTCCGTCGAGAAGGGGATAGCTCTCAATCCCAAATTTTTCTGGTCCTTTGTTAAGGATAATAAATCAAACTCCATGGACATACCATCGAGAATGTGCCTAGAGGGCCAAGTTGCTACTTCCGGCGAAGATGTTTGCGAACTATTTGCCACCTACTTTTCATCTAATATGTTATCATCTGATGACTCTACGCATGTTTCACAGGTGGCGGGTAACCGGTTCCCACAGAACACCCTAGGTCAAACCTTATTTACGATAACGGAGGTGGCTAAGGCATTGTCAAACCTAAATGTTCACAAAGGTCCCGGACCAGACGGTCTTCCACCATTGTTTGTCAAAAATTGTGCAGGGAGCTTAGCAGTACCACTTCAAATGATTTTCAACAAATCACTTCGAACATCTCAATTTCCGTCGGTGTGGAAAATAGCCAACGTTATACCAATCTTCAAAAAGGGGCAGGCAGACAGCATCCAGAATTATCGTCCAATATCTATTTTATCAGTGTTTCCAAAAATTTTTGAATCCCTTCTTTGTCCTATCCTTACATCACACTTCAGAATAGTGTTAGCTGACCAGCAACATGGTTTTCGCTCTAAAAGATCCACCACGACCAACCTAGTTGAATACGTCACTAATCTTAGTAGAGCTGTGGACTCCCGCAAGCAAGTGGACTCCATCTACACGGATTTCAGCAGCGCGTTTGACAAAGTTGATCACAAAATCCTGCTGCAAAAGATGTCAATCGCCGGCATTTTCGGACAGCTTTTATCATGGTTTGAGTCCTACTTAACAGATAGAAAAGCCTCACTTATAACAGCGAAAACCAGTGAAATAACTGTGGCAATCTGCACAACCTCACTAATAACAGCGAAAACCACTGAAATAACAGTCACAATCTGCAAAGCCTCACTAATAACAGCGAAAACCAGTGAAATAACTGTGGCAATCTGCACAACCTCACTAATAACAGCGAAAACCACTGAAATAACAGTCACAATCTGCAAAGCCTCACTAATAACAGCGAAAACTAGTGAAATAACTGTGGCAATCTGCACAACCTCACTAATAACAGCGAAAACCAGTGAAATAACTGTGGCAATCTGCACAACCTCACTAATAACAGCGAAAACCACTGAAATAACAGTCACAATCTGCAAAGCCTCACTAATAACAGCGAAAACCAGTGAAATAACTGTGGCAATCTGCACAACCTCACTAATAACAGCGAAAACCACTGAAATAACAGTCACAATCTGCAAAGCCTCACTAATTACAGCGAAAACCAGTGAAATAACTGTGGCAATCTGCACAACCTCACTAATAACAGCGAAAACCACTGAAATAACAGTCACAATCTGCAAAGCCTCACTAATAACAGCGAAAACCAGTGAAATAACTGTGGCAATCTGCACAACCTCACTAATAACAGCGAAAACCACTGAAATAACAGTCACAATCTGCAAAGCCTCACTAATAACAGCGAAAACCAGTGAAATAACTGTGGCAATCTGCACAATCTCACTAATAACAGCGAAAACCACTGAAATAACAGTCACAATCTGCAAAGCCTCACTTATAACAGCGAAAACCACTGAAATAACAGTCACAATCTGCAAAGCCTCACTAATAACAGCGAAAACCAGTGAAATAACTGTGGCAATCTGCACAACCTCACTAATAACAGCGAAAACCACTGAAATAACAGTCACAATCTGCAAAGCCTCACTAATAACAGCGAAAACCAGTGAAATAACTGTGGCAATCTGCACAACCTCACTAATAACAGCGAAAACCACTGAAATAACAGTCACAATCTGCAAAGCCTCACTTATAACAGCGAAAACCAGTGAAATAACTGTGGCAATCTGCACAACCTCACTAATAACAGCGAAAACCACTGAAATAACAGTCACAATCTGCAAAGCCTCACTAATAACAGCGAAAACCAGTGAAATAACTGTGGCAATCTGCACAACCTCACTAATAACAGCGAAAACCACTGAAATAACAGTCACAATCTGCAAAGCCTCACTAATAACAGCGAAAACCAGTGAAATAACTGTGGCAATCTGCACAACCTCACTAATAACAGCGAAAACCACTGAAATAACAGTCACAATCTGCAAAGCCTCACTAATAACAGCGAAAACCAGTGAAATAAACTGTGGCAATCTGCACAACCTCACTAATAACAGCGAAAACCACTGAAATAACAGTCACAATCTGCAAAGCCTCACTAATAACAGCGAAAACCAGTGAAATAGCTGTGGCAATCTGCACAATCTCACTAATAACAGCGAAAACCACTGAAATAACAGTCACAATCTGCAAAGCCTCACTTATAACAGCGAAAACCAGTGAAATAACTGTGGCAATCTGCACAACCTCACTAATAACAGCGAAAACCACTGAAATAACAGTCACAATCTGCAAAGCCTCACTTATAACAGCGAAAACCACTGAAATAACAGTCACAATCTGCAAAGCCTCACTTATAACAGCGAAAACCAGTGAAATAACTGTGGCAATCTGCACAACCTCACTAATAACAGCGAAAACCACTGAAATAACAGTCACAATCTGCAAAGCCTCACTAATAACAGCGTACTCCGCAAAAGGCTATTCCCGCTGATGCGCCAACGGTAGCTCTCACCCAGAAGCGGCCACGAGAGGACAGCTCTCCTGGCACCAGCCACGCAAACCCCGCAAACCCCTCCACCAATGAGCTACTTGAAACCATCCGCCGTGAAATACGCGAAGTTATTTCAGCTGAGATATCAACCTCCATAAAAGCATGTATCTCCGATGAATTAAGTGAGTTCAAGGAAGCCCTGGCACTCCTCCGCAAACTGGATGCCTCAGTACAATTTATGAGTGACGAGTACGACAAAATGAAAAAAGAAGTTGATAGGTGCAAAGATAGCAACAGGCTCATACTCAAAGAAAATGAGGCGTTAAAAAATACAGTGTCGGATATGTCCGTGAGACTTAATATACTCGAACAATTCACACGCCAGCAAAACGTTGAAATTAACGGAGTGCCGGAGACTAAAAATGAGAATCTGGTTAAAACGGTTGTGCTTTTAGGAAGGGCAGTTTCAAGCTCCATAAAGGAGAACGAAATTATATCGGCTGTGCGCGTCAGGAAACTAGACCCCCAAAACCACAATCCAAGAGCTATTATCGTCAAAGTTCAAAATACCATGATCCGGGACGAAATTTTAGCATCTACAATGAGTTACAATAAGGTACATCCCGACAATAAGCTAAACTCCCATTTACTAGGATTGAGCGGTCCAAAAAAGCCGATATTCGTGTCCGAACACCTGTCACCTGCAAATAAGGAATTACACGCTGCAACTAGGAAGGCCGCTCGTGACAAAGGCTATAAGTACGTTTGGGTGCGTGATGGACGCATCCTCATTCGGAAATCTGATGGAACACCAGCCAGGCAAGTGCGGAACCTGGAGGCTGTCGCTCAGCTGTAAGTCCCTATCTGAAGAATGAACTGCAGTTTTTGCCTTCTGTTAAGCAACCGCTTTCAACATTTACTATCAAAACTTCAGGGGAATGAAAACTAAATTACAGAATATTATGCTTAACGGGCTAAATTCCAATTATGACATAATCATCGGAACTGAAACCTGGCTAGATGACAATATCAATGATGGCGAGATTTTCGACCGTAGATACAATATATATCGCAGAGATAGGGCTTCAACTGCACTGAGTACAAAAAAAGGGGGAGGTGTTCTTGTAGCTGTATCAAGGTCTATCGGATCCGTTCGGATGTATCACTGGGAAACCAACTCAGAGAACTTGTGGCTAAAACTAAAGTTAGTCAAAGGAAAGAAAATCGAATACTTGAACATCTGTGCAGTTTACTTACCACCCCCTGTCCAGCAACAGACCCTTGACGCATTCCTTGACAAAGTTACCTCAGTAATCGACTCCTCAGGGGAGCAAACATTAATAGTTGGTGACTTTAATCTTGGATTCATCAAGTGGAATTCTAACACATCCTTCAGCCAATCCACCTCTACGTATGCCAGCAACTATGACAATCCACTGGGTTACTCATTTGTTGACTTCCTGTCGCTCAATAATCTGAATCAGCTAAATTATGTTCGTAATCATCTTGGCAGATCCCTTGACCTGGTACTGAGTAACTTTCATGGTGCAACCGTTCGTGAATGCAACAGTCCCTTGTCAGCTATAGATTCTTATCACCCAGCGTTAGAAATTTCAATAAACGACGTGACATTGAAGTCACTAAAATCTCAAACCACTACTAAACCCAACTTCCGGAAAGCAAACTATACGTTAATCAACGAAAGTTCAAACCAAATCGATTGGAAGGTATGCTTTGCTGAATGCCGCGACGTCAATGCTATGGTTAATGTACTATATAAGCATCTTGAAATCATCATGAACGTTACCGTCCCGAATACCAAATTATCATCTGGCAAATACCCTATATGGTTTTCTAAAGCTCTAATAAAACTACTGAACGAGAAAGAAAAGAGTAGGAAACGCTTTAAAAGATACCAGAATCCTCGTGACAAGTTTGAATACAGACTGTTAGGTCAGAGAGCTAATGCGATGATCAAAGCCAGCTACAAAAGTTACTTGGAGTCCGTCGAGAAGGGGATAGCTCTCAATCCCAAATTTTTCTGGTCCTTTGTTAAGGATAATAAATCAAACTCCATGGACATACCATCGAGAATGTGCCTAGAGGGCCAAGTTGCTACTTCCGGCGAAGATGTTTGCGAACTATTTGCCACCTACTTTTCATCTAATATGTTATCATCTGATGACTCTACGCATGTTTCACAGGTGGCGGGTAACCGGTTCCCACAGAACACCCTAGGTCAAACCTTATTTACGATAACGGAGGTGGCTAAGGCATTGTCAAACCTAAATGTTCACAAAGGTCCCGGACCAGACGGTCTTCCACCATTGTTTGTCAAAAATTGTGCAGGGAGCTTAGCAGTACCACTTCAAATGATTTTCAACAAATCACTTCGAACATCTCAATTTCCGTCGGTGTGGAAAATAGCCAACGTTATACCAATCTTCAAAAAGGGGCAGGCAGACAGCATCCAGAATTATCGTCCAATATCTATTTTATCAGTGTTTCCAAAAATTTTTGAATCCCTTCTTTGTCCTATCCTTACATCACACTTCAGAATAGTGTTAGCTGACCAGCAACATGGTTTTCGCTCTAAAAGATCCACCACGACCAACCTAGTTGAATACGTCACTAATCTTAGTAGAGCTGTGGACTCCCGCAAGCAAGTGGACTCCATCTACACGGATTTCAGCAGCGCGTTTGACAAAGTTGATCACAAAATCCTGCTGCAAAAGATGTCAATCGCCGGCATTTTCGGACAGCTTTTATCATGGTTTGAGTCCTACTTAACAGATAGAAAGCAAAGAGTAGTGGTAAAGGGGCATCAATCCCAGTTATATTGTTCTACGTCTGGCGTACCCCAAGGTTCTTACTTGGGTCCGATTCTGTTTAACATATTTATCAACGACATAGTGGACTGTGTAAAGCATAGCAAGTGTTCCCTATTTGCAGATGACGTAAAATTATATAAAGAGATAGAATCGCATAGTGACATACTTCTTCTTCAGGAAGACCTCAACTCCTTGCACAATTGGTGCATAAGAAACCGGATGACACTCAACGCCAAAAAGTGCTATCAGATCACATTCACAAAAAAACGTTATCTGCTTCAGTCATTATACACGCTAAATGGCACAGCACTGCAGAAGGTGAATACGATCTGCGATTTGGGAGTCTACCTCGATAGCAAACTCACCTTTAAATTACACATCGACACCATTGTTGCCGGAGCAGCTAGAATGCTGGGGTTCGTTAAACGAACTTGCAAGCACTTCAGAACCATTCTGGCACTAAAAGTACTCTATAACACCATGGTTAGGAGCATTTTGGACTACGCGTCTCCGGTGTGGAATCCTAGCTATCGAGTCCATATCGAACGATTAGAACGAATCCAGAAAAGTTTCACCAGATTCCTTCGATTTAAATCAAGCAGTTGTCCACAAGAAGCTGATTACACCGACAGACTTACTCACTTCAGAATGATGTCCTTGGAAAACCGTAGAAAGATAGCCGATCAAATAGTGCTGCACAAAATAATCAACGGCCTACTCGACATACCAAGCCTCCTGGGCGAGATTCGTATATCAGTGCCTCACCACTCTCGGGTGAGAAGTCATCGCATCCATACTGTGTTTGTGCCCCCAACATCTCGCACCAATGTCGGCCACTCAGCGCCAATAAATCGGTTGATGAGGACTTACAGCATAAGCCATGCGTCTAATGTGAGCATTGACATATTCTCGAATAGCCTGCATCAGTTCCGTATTCTTCTCAGGGATGCATTATCTCGGCATTAAAGATCACCTTGAATCTTATCTGCATATCATCGTACATATTAATATTAATATTTGAATTTGAAATTGTAATTTGTAATAACTTGAATACTCTATCTCTCTTGTCTATTGTTCTTCTTATACATTAACTTACTTGACTTATCCACTAAGATTCCCATCTGTTCTACCACTATAGATGTATAATTCACATGTAAGGCTGTGCACGCCTATAATTGACTTGATCATTCTGATCCGTTAGGTTAAGAAAATTTTGATTGTGTACATAATTGTGACCGAGTTGTTGGAGTGCCAATAAATATAAAAAAAAAAAAAAAAAAAAAAAAAAAACCAGTGAAATAACTGTGGCAATCTGCACAACCTCACTAATAACAGCGAAAACCACTGAAATAACAGTCACAATCTGCAAAGCCTCACTTATAACAGCGAAAACCAGTGAAATAACTGTGGCAATCTGCACAACCTCACTAATAACAGCGAAAACCACTGAAATAACAGTTACAATCTGCAAAGCCTCACTAATAACAGCGAAAACCAGTGAAATAACTGTGGCAATCTGCACAACCTCACTAATAACAGCGAAAACCACTGAAATAACAGTCACAATCTGCAAAGCCTCACTAATAACAGCGAAAACCAGTGAAATAACTGTGGCAATCTGCACAACCTCACTAATAACAGCGAAAACCACTGAAATAACAGTCACAATCTGCAAAGCCTCACTAATAACAGCGAAAACCAGTGAAATAACTGTGGCAATCTGCACAACCTCACTAATAACAGCGAAAACCACTGAAATAACAGTCACAATCTGCAAAGCCTCACTAATAACAGCGAAAACCAGTGAAATAACTGTGGCAATCTGCACAACCTCACTAATAACAGCGAAAACCACTGAAATAACAGTCACAATCTGCAAAGCCTCACTTATAACAGCGAAAACCAGTGAAATAACTGTGGCAATCTGCACAACCTCACTAATAACAGCGAAAACCACTGAAATAACAGTCACAATCTGCAAAGCCTCACTAATAACAGCGAAAACCAGTGAAATAACTGTGGCAATCTGCACAACCTCACTAATAACAGCGAAAACCACTGAAATAACAGTCACAATCTGCACAACCTCACTAATAACAGCGAAAACCACTGAAATAACAGTCACAATCTGCAAATCCTCACTAATAACAGCGAAAACCAGTGAAATAACTGTGGCAATCTGCACAACCTCACTAATAACAGCGAAAACCACTGAAATAACAGTCACAATCTGCAAAGCCTTACTAATAACAGCGAAAACTTGTGAAATAACTGTGGCAATCTGCACAACCTCACTAATAACAGCGAAAACCACTGAAATAACAGTCACAATCTGCAAAGCCTCACTAATAACAGCGAAAACCAGTGAAATAACTGTGGCAATCTGCACAACCTCACTAATAACAGCGAAAACCACTGAAATAACAGTCACAATCTGCAAAGCCTCACTAATAACAGCGAAAACCAGTGAAATAACTGTGGCAATCTGCACAACCTCACTAATAACAGCGAAAACCACTGAAATAACAGTCACAATCTGCAAAGCCTCACTTATAACAGCGAAAACCAGTGAAATAACTGTGGCAATCTGCACAACCTCACTAATAACAGCGAAAACCACTGAAATAACAGTCACAATCTGCAAAGCCTCACTAATAACAGCGAAAACCAGTGAAATAACTGTGGCAATCTGCACCACCTCACTAATAACAGCGAAAACCACTGAAATAACAGTCACAATCTGCAAAGCCTCACTTATAACAGCGAAAACCAGTGAAATAACTGTGGCAATCTGCACAACCTCACTAATAACAGCGAAAACCACTGAAATAACAGTCACAATCTGCAAAGCCTCACTAATAACAGCGAAAACCAGTGAAATAACTGTGGCAATCTGCACAACCTCACTAATAACAGCGAAAACCACTGAAATAACAGTCACAATCTGCAAAGCCTCACTAATAACAGCGAAAACCAGTGAAATAACTGTGGCAATCTGCACAACCTCACTAATAACAGCGAAAACCACTGAAATAACAGTCACAATCTGCAAAGCCTCACTAATAACAGCGAAAACCAGTGAAATAACTGTGGCAATCTGCACAACCTCACTAATAACAGCGAAAACCACTGAAATAACAGTCACAATCTGCAAAGCCTCACTAATAACAGCGAAAACCAGTGAAATAACTGTGGCAATCTGCACAACCTCACTAATAACAGCGAAAACCACTGAAATAACAGTCACAATCTGCAAAGCCTCACTTATAACAGCGAAAACCAGTGAAATAGCAGTCACAATCTGCAAAGCCTCACTAATAACAGCGAAAACCAGTGAAATAACTGTGGCAATCTGCACAACCTCACTAATAACAGCGAAAACCACTGAAATAACAGTCACAATCTGCAAAGCCTCACTAATAACAGCGAAAACCAGTGAAATAACTGTGGCAATCTGCACAACCTCACTAATAACAACGAAAACCACTGAAATAACAGTCACAATCTGCAAAGCCTCACTAATAACAGCGAAAACCAGTGAAATAACTGTGGCAATCTGCACAACCTCACTAATAACAGCGAAAACCACTGAAATAACAGTCACAATCTGCAAAGCCTCACTAATAACAGCGAAAACCAGTGAAATAACTGTGGCAATCTGCACAACCTCACTAATAACAGCGAAAACCACTGAAATAACAGTCACAATCTGCAAAGCCTCACTTATAACAGCGAAAACCACTGAAATAACAGTCACAATCTGCAAAGCCTCACTAATAACAGCGAAAACCAGTGAAATAACTGTGGCAATCTGCACAACCTCACTAATAACAGCGAAAACCACTGAAATAACAGTCACAATCTGCAAAGCCTCACTTATAACAGCGAAAACCAGTGAAATAACTGTGGCAATCTGCACAACCTCACTAATAACAGCGAAAACCACTGAAATAACAGTCACAATCTGCAAAGCCTCACTAATAACAGCGAAAACCAGTGAAATAACTGTGGCAATCTGCACAACCTCACTAATAACAGCGAAAACCACTGAAATAACAGTCACAATCTGCAAAGCCTCACTAATAACAGCGAAAACCACTGAAATAACAGTCACAATCTGCAAAGCCTCACTAATAACAGCGAAAACCACTGAAATAACTGTGGCAATCTGCACAATCTCACTAATAACAGCGAAAACCACTGAAATAACAGTCACAATCTGCAAAGCCTCACTTATAACAGCGAAAACCACTGAAATAACAGTCACAATCTGCAAAGCCTCACTAATAACAGCGAAAACCAGTGAAATAACTGTGGCAATCTGCACAACCTCACTAATAACAGCGAAAACCACTGAAATAACAGTCACAATCTGCAAAGCCTCACTTATAACAGCGAAAACCAGTGAAATAACTGTGGCAATCTGCACAACCTCACTAATAACAGCGAAAACCACTGAAATAACAGTCACAATCTGCAAAGCCTCACTAATAACAGCGAAAACCAGTGAAATAACTGTGGCAATCTGCACAACCTCACTAATAACAGCGAAAACCACTGAAATAACAGTCACAATCTGCAAAGCCTCACTAATAACAGCGAAAACCAGTGAAATAACTGTGGCAATCTGCACAATCTCACTAATAACAGCGAAAACCACTGAAATAACAGTCACAATCTGCAAAGCCTCACTTATAACAGCGAAAACCAGTGAAATAACTGTGGCAATCTGCACAACCTCACTAATAACAGCGAAAACCACTGAAATAACAGTCACAACCTGCAAAGCCTCACTAATAACAGCGAAAACCAGTGAAATAACTGTGGCAATCTGCACAACCTCACTAATAACAGCGAAAACCACTGAAATAACAGTCACAATCTGCAAAGCCTCACTAATAACAGCGAAAACCAGTGAAATAACTGTGGCAATCTGCACAACCTCACTAATAACAGCGAAAACCACTGAAATAACAGTCACAATCTGCAAAGCCTCACTAATAACAGCGAAAACCAGTGAAATAACTGTGGCAATCTGCACAATCTCAATAATAACAGCGAAAACCACTGAAATAACAGTCACAATCTGCAAAGCCTCACTTATAACAGCGAAAACCAGTGAAATAACTGTGGCAATCTGCACAACCTCACTAATAACAGCGAAAACCACTGAAATAACAGTCACAATCTGCAAAGCCTCACTAATAACAGCGAAAACCAGTGAAATAACTGTGGCAATCTGCACAACCTCACTAATAACAGCGAAAACCACTGAAATAACAGTCACAATCTGCAAAGCCTCACTTATAACAGCGAAAACCAGTGAAATAACTGTGGCAATCTGCACAACCTCACTAATAACAGCGAAAACCACTGAAATAACAGTCACAATCTGCAAAGCCTCACTTATAACAGCGAAAACCAGTGAAATAACTGTGGCAATCTGCACAACCTCACTAATAACAGCGAAAACCACTGAAATAACAGTCACAATCTGCAAAGCCTCACTAATAACAGCGAAAACCAGTGAAATAACTGTGGCAATCTGCACAACCTCACTAATAACAACGAAAACCAGTGAAATAACTGTGGCAATCTGCACAACCTCACTAATAACAGCGAAAACCACTGAAATAACAGTCACAATCTGCAAAGCCTCACTAATAACAGCGAAAACCAGTGAAATAACTGTGGCAATCTGCACAACCTCACTAATAACAGCGAAAACCACTGAAATAACAGTCACAATCTGCAAAGCCTCACTTATAACAGCGAAAACCACTGAAATAACAGTCACAATCTGCAAAGCCTCACTAATAACAGCGAAAACCAGTGAAATAACTGTGGCAATCTGCACAACCTCACTAATAACAGCGAAAACCACTGAAATAACAGTCACAATCTGCAAAGCCTCACTAATAACAGCGAAAACCAGTGAAATAACTGTGGCAATCTGCACAATCTCACTAATAACAGCGAAAACCACTGAAATAACAGTCACAATCTGCAAAGCCTCACTTATAACAGCGAAAACCAGTGAAATAACTGTGGCAATCTGCACAACCTCACTAATAACAGCGAAAACCACTGAAATAACAGTCACAATCTGCAAAGCCTCACTAATAACAGCGAAAACCAGTGAAATAACTGTGGCAATCTGCACAACCTCACTAATAACAGCGAAAACCACTGAAATAACAGTCACAATCTGCAAAGCCTCACCAATAACAGCGAAAACCAGTGAAATAACTGTGGCAATCTGCACAACCTCACTAATAACAGCGAAAACCACTGAAATAACAGTCACAATCTGCAAAGCCTCACTTATAACAGCGAAAACCAGTGAAATAACTGTGGCAATCTGCACAACCTCACTAATAACAGCGAAAACCACTGAAATAACAGTCACAATCTGCAAAGCCTCACTAATAACAGCGAAAACCAGTGAAATAACTGTGGCAATCTGCACAATCTCACTAATAACAGCGAAAACCACTGAAATAACAGTCACAATCTGCAAAGCCTCACTTATAACAGCGAAAACCAGTGAAATAACTGTGGCAATCTGCACAACCTCACTAATAACAGCGAAAACCACTGAAATAACAGTCACAATCTGCAAAGCCTCACTAATAACAGCGAAAACCAGTGAAATAACTGTGGCAATCTGCACAACCTCACTAATAACAGCGAAAACCACTGAAATAACAGTCACAATCTGCAAAGCCTCACTTATAACAGCGAAAACCAGTGAAATAACTGTGGCAATCTGCACAACCTCACTAATAACAGCGAAAACCACTGAAATAACAGTCACAATCTGCAAAGCCTCACTAATAACAGCGAAAACCAGTGAAATAACTGTGGCAATCTGCACAACCTCACTAATAACAGCGAAAACCACTGAAATAACAGTCACAATCTGCAAAGCCTCACTAATAACAGCGAAAACCAGTGAAATAACTGTGGCAATCTGCACAACCTCACTAATAACAGCGAAAACCACTGAAATAACAGTCACAATCTGCAAAGCCTCACTTATAACAGCGAAAACCAGTGAAATAACTGTGGCAATCTGCACAACCTCACTAATAACAGCGAAAACCACTGAAATAACAGTCACAATCTGCTAAGCCTCACTAATAACAGCGAAAACCAGTGAAATAACTGTGGCAATCTGCACAATCTCACTAATAACAGCGAAAACCACTGAAATAACAGTCACAATCTGCAAAGCCTCACTTATAACAGCGTAAACCAGTGAAATAACTGTGGCAATCTGCACAACCTCACTAATAACAGCGAAAACCACTGAAATAACAGTCACAATCTGCAAAGCCTCACTAATAACAGCGAAAACCACTGAAATAACTGTGGCAATCTGCACAATCTCACTAATAACAGCGAAAACCACTGAAATAACAGTCACAATCTGCAAAGCCTCACTAATAACAGCGAAAACCAGTGAAATAACTGTGGCAATCTGCACAATCTCACTAATAACAGCGAAAACCACTGAAATAACAGTCACAATCTGCAAAGCCTCACTAATAACAGCGAAAACCAGTGTAATAACTGTGGCAATCTGCACAACCTCACTAATAACAGCGAAAACCACTGAAATAACAGTCACAATCTGCAAAGCCTCACTTATAACAGCGAAAACCAGTGAAATAACTGTGGCAATCTGCACAACCTCACTAATAACAGCGAAAACCACTGAAATAACAGTCACAATCTGCAAAGCCTCACTAATAACAGCGAAAACCAGTGAAATAACTGTGGCAATCTGCACAATCTCACTAATAACAGCGAAAACCACTGAAATAACAGTCACAATCTGCAAAGCCTCACTTATAACAGCGAAAACCAGTGAAATAACTGTGGCAATCTGCACAACCTCACTAATAACAGCGAAAACCACTGAAATAACAGTCACAATCTGCAAAGCCTCACTAATAACAGCGAAAACCAGTGAAATAACTGTGGCAATCTGCACAACCTCACTAATAACAGCGAAAACCACTGGAATAACAGTCACAATCTGCAAAGCCTCACTAATAACAGCGAAAACCAGTGAAATAACTGTGGCAATCTGCACAACCTCACTAATAACAGCGAAAACCACTGAAATAACAGTCACAATCTGCAAAGCATCACTAATAACAGCGAAAACCACTGAAATAACTGTGGCAATCTGCACAATCTCACTAATAACAGCGAAAACCACTGAAATAACAGTCACAATCTGCAAAGCCTCACTTATAACAGCGAAAACCAGTGAAATAACTGTGGCAATCTGCACAACCTCACTAATAACAGCGAAAACCACTGAAATAACAGTCACAATCTGCAAAGCCTCACTAATAACAGCGAAAACCACTGAAATAACTGTGGCAATCTGCACAATCTCACTAATAACAGCGAAAACCACTGAAATAACAGTCACAATCTGCAAAGCCTCACTAATAACAGCGAAAACCAGTGAAATAACTGTGGCAATCTGCACAATCTCACTAATAACAGCGAAAACCACTGAAATAACAGTCACAATCTGCAAAGCCTCACTTATAACAGCGAAAACCAGTGAAATAACTGTGGCAATCTGCACAACCTCACTAATAACAGCGAAAACCACTGAAATAACAGTCACAATCTGCAAAGCCTCACTAATAACAGCGAAAACCACTGAAATAACTGTGGCAGTCTGCACAATCTCACTAATAACAGCGAAAACCACTGAAATAACAGTCACAATCTGCAAAGCCTCACTTATAACAGCGAAAACCAGTGAAATAACTGTGACAATCTGCACAACCTCACTAATAACAGCGAAAACCACTGAAATAACAGTCACAATCTGCAAAGCCTCACTAATAACAGCGAAAACCAGTGAAATAACTGTGGCAATCTGCACAATCTCACTAATAACAGCGAAAACCACTGAAATAACAGTCACAATCTGCAAAGCCTCACTTATAACAGCGAAAACCAGTGAAATAACTGTGGCAATCTGCACAACCTCACTAATAGCAGCGAAAACCACTGAAATAACAGTCACAATCTGCAAAGCCTCACTAATAACAGCGAAAACCAGTGAAATAACTGTGGCAATCTGCACAATCTCACTAATAACAGCGAAAACCACTGAAATAACAGTCACAATCTGCAAAGCCTCACTTATAACAGCGAAAACCAGTGAAATAACTGTGGCAATCTGCACAACCTCACTAATAACAGCGAAAACCACTGAAATAACAGTCACAATCTGCAGAGCCTCACTTATAACAGCGAAAACCACTGAAATAACAGTCACAATCTGCAAAGCCTCACTAATAACAGCGAAAACCAGTGAAATAACTGTGGCAATCTGCACAATCTCACTAATAACAGCGAAAACCACTGAAATAACAGTCACAATCTGCAAAGCCTCACTTATAACAGCGAAAACCAGTGAAATAACTGTGGCAATCTGCACAACCTCACTAATAACAGCGAAAACCACTGAAATAACAGTCACAATCTGCAAAGCCTCACTTATAACAGCGAAAACCAGTGAAATAACTGTGGCAATCTGCACAACCTCACTAATAACAGCGAAAACCACTGAAATAACAGTCACAATCTGCAAAGCCTCACTAATAACAGCGAAAACCAGTGAAATAACTGTGGCAATCTGCACAACCTCACTAATAACAGCGAAAACCACTGAAATAACAGTCACAATCTGCAAAGCCTCACTTATAACAGCGAAAACCAGTGAAATAACTGTGGCAATCTGCACAATCTCACTAATAACAGCGAAAACCACTGAAATAACAGTCACAATCTGCAAAGCCTCACTTATAACAGCGAAAACCAGTGAAATAACTGTGGCAATCTGCACAACCTCACTAATAACAGCGAAAACCACTGAAATAACAGTCACAATCTGCAAAGCCTCACTAATAACAGCGAAAACCAGTGAAATAACTGTGGCAATCTGCACAATCTCACTAATAACAGCGAAAACCACTGAAATAACAGTCACAATCTGCAAAGCCTCACTTATAACAGCGAAAACCAGTGAAATAACTGTGGCAATCTGCACAACCTCACTAATAACAGCGAAAACCACTGAAATAACAGTCACAATCTGCAAAGCCTCACTTATAACAGCGAAAACCACTGAAATAACAGTCACAATCTGCAAAGCCTCACTAATAACAGCGAAAACCAGTGAAATAACAGTGCCAATCTGCACAATCTCACTAATAACAGCGAAAACCACTGAAATAACAGTCACAATCTGCAAAGCCTCACTTACAACAGCGAAAACCAGTGAAATAACTGTGGCAATCTGCACAACCTCACTAATAACAGCGAAAACCACTGAAATAACAGTCACAATCTGCAAAGCCTCACTAATAACAGCGAAAACCACTGAAATAACAGTCACAATGTGCAGAGCCTCACTTATAACAGCGAAAACCAGTGAAATAACTGTTGCAATCTGCACAACCTCACTAATAACAGCGAAAACCACTGAAATAACTGTCACAATCTGCAAAGCCTCACTAATAACAGCGAAAACCAGTGAAATAACTGTGGCAATCTGCACAACCTCACTCATAACAGCGAAAACCACTGAAATAACAGTCACAATCTGCAAAGCCTCACTAATAACAGCGAAAACCAGTGAAATAACTGTGGCAATCTGCACAATCTCACTAATAACAGCGAAAACCACTGAAATAACAGTCACAATCTGCAAAGCCTCACTAATAACAGCGAAAACCAGTGAAATAACTGTGGCAATCTGCACAACCTCACTAATAACAGCGAAAACCACTGAAATAACAGTCACAATCTGCAAAGCCTCACTAATAACAGCGAAAACCAGTGAAATAACTGTGGCAATCTGCACAACCTCACTAATAACAGCGAAAACCACTGAAATAACAGTCACAATCTGCAAAGCCTCACTAATAACAGCGAAAACCAGTGAAATAACTGTGGCAATCTGCACAATCTCACTAATAACAGCGAAAACCACTGAAATAACAGTCACAATCTGCAAAGCCTAACTTATAACAGCGAAAACCAGTGAAATAACTGTGGCAATCTGCACAACCTCACTAATAACAGCGAAAACCACTGAAATAACAGTCACAATCTGCAAAGCCTCACTAATAACAGCGAAAACCAGTGAAATAACTGTGGCAATCTGCACAACCTCACTAATAACAGCGAAAACCACTGAAATAACAGTCACAATCTGCAAAGCCTCACTTATAACAGCGAAAACCAGTGAAATAACTGTGGCAATCTGCACAACCTCACTAATAACAGCGAAAACCACTGAAATAACAGTCACAATCTGCAAAGCCTCACTAATAACAGCGAAAACCAGTGAAATAACTGTGGCAATCTGCACAACCTCACTAATAACAGCGAAAACCACTGAAATAACAGTCACAATCTGCAAAGCCTCACTAATAACAGCGAAAACCAGTGAAATAACTGTGGCAATCTGCACAACCTCACTAATAACAGCGAAAACCACTGAAATAACAGTCACAATCTGCAAAGCCTCACTAATAACAGCGAAAACCAGTGAAATCACTGTGGCAACCTGCACAACCTCACTAATAACAGCGAAAACCACTGAAATAACAGTCACAATCTGCAAAGCCTCACTAATAACAGCGAAAACCAGTGAAATAACTGTGGCAATCTGCACAACCTCACTAATAACAGCGAAAACCACTGAAATAACAGTCACAATCTGCAAAGCCTCACTTATAACAGCGAAAACCAGTGAAATAACTGTTGCAATCTGCACAACCTCACTAATAACAGCGAAAACCACTGAAATAACAGTCACAATCTGCAAAGCCTCACTAATAACAGCGAAAACCAGTGAAATAACTGTGGCAATCTGCACAACCTCACTAATAACAGCGAAAACCACTGAAATAACAGTCACAATCTGCAAAGCCTCACTAATAACAGCGAAAACCAGTGAGATAACTGTGGCAATCTGCACAACCTCACTAATAACAGCGAAAACCACTGAAATAACAGTCACAATCTGCAAAGCCTCACTAATAACAGCGAAAACCAGTGAAATAACTGTGGCAATCTGCACAACCTCACTAATAACAGCGAAAACCACTGAAATAACAGTCACAATCTGCAAAGCCTCACTTATAACAGCGAAAACCAGTGAAATAACTGTGGCAATCTGCACAACCTCACTAATAACAGCGAAAACCACTGAAATAACAGTCACAATCTGCAAAGCCTCACTAATAACAGCGAAAACCAGTGAAATAACTGTGGCAATCTGCACAACCTCACTAATAACAGCGAAAACCACTGAAATAACAGTCACAATCTGCAAAGCCTCACTAATAACAGCGAAAACCAGTGAAATAACTGTGGCAATCTGCACAACCTCACTAATAACAGCGAAAACCACTGAAATAACAGTCACAATCTGCAAAGCCTCACTTATAACAGCGAAAACCAGTGAAATAACTGTGGCAATCTGCACAACCTCACTAATAACAGCGAAAACCACTGAAATAACAGTCACAATCTGCAAAGCCTCACTTATAACAGCGAAAACCACTGAAATAAAAGTCACAATCTGCAAAGCCTCACTTATAACAGCGAAAACCAGTGAAATAACTGTGGCAATCTGCACAACCTCACTAATAACAGCGAAAACCAGTGAAATAACTGTGGCAATCTGCACAACCTCACTAATAACAGCGAAAACCACTGAAATAACAGTCACAATCTGCAAAGCCTCACTTATAACAGCGAAAACCACTGAAATAACAGTCACAATCTGCAAAGCCTCACTTATAACAGCGAAAACCAGTGAAATAACTGTGGCAATCTGCACAACCTCACTAATAACAGCGAAAACCACTGAAATAACAGTCACAATCTGAAAAGCCTCACTTATAACAGCGAAAACCACTGAAATAACAGTCACAATCTGCAAAGCCTCACTAATAACAGCGAAAACCAGTGAAATAACTGTGGCAATCTGCACAACCTCACTAATAACAGCGAAAACCAGTGAAATAACTGTGGCAATCTGCACAACCTCACTAATAACAGCGAAAACCACTGAAATAACAGTCACAATCTGCAAAGCCTCACTTATAACAGCGAAAACCACTGAAATAACAGTCACAATCTGCAAAGCCTCACTAATAACAGCGAAAACCAGTGAAATAACTGTGGCAATCTGCACAATCTCACTAATAACAGCGAAAACCACTGAAATAACAGTCACAATCTGCAAAGCCTCACTAATAACAGCGAAAACCAGTGAAATAACTGTGGCAATCTGCACAACCTCACTAATAACAGCGAAAACCACTGAAATAACAGTCACAATCTGCAAAGCCTCACTAATAACAGCGAAAACCAGTGAAATAACTGTGGCAATCTGCACAACCTCACTAATAACAGCGAAAACCACTGAAATAACAGTCACAATCT
>CAXASF010000756.1:25000-27500 GCA_963971475.1 Chrysops caecutiens | reverse complement strand
GCTAGGTTGTCCTTTTCCTTTGTCAAGTAAAATGAGACGTTGTATTTTCCATCTTTTGTCAAACGTACCTTCTGCTAGACATGCGTTGTACATGTTCAACAGGAGGGAAGGGCATCTTTGTACTGCGATTTTAAGTATTTCGGCAGGTATGCCATCTGGACCGGGGGCCTTGTTAGGTTTGAGTGATGCGGCTGCTGTCTCTAGTTCACTTGCACTGAAAAGTGGCATTTCGTTCTCTGGTACGTCTTCAATTGTATCGGGTGCTCTCACTGGATGGGTTGGAAATAATGCATCTACTATATTCGAGATGATATTGGGATTCTTACAGCTACCACTTGTTTGCGTCTTTAGCTTTTTCATGACAATTTCGTACCCCAGACCCCATGGGTCGTTGTCGACGTCCTTGATCAACGCTTTCCAGCACTGCGATTTACTTCGCTTTATGGCCTGTCGGAGTTGTTTCTTAGCGTCCTTGTGTTCGGCAGATCTGGAGGATGTCTCGGGCTTCGATTTGGCTCTTTGCGCTAGTCGTCGTTTTTTTAGGCATACTTTCCGTAGCTCAGCTATTTCGTCATTCCACCAGTAGGCCGCTTTTCTTGCATTCCGGGGTGATCCGTTACGGGGCATTGAGGCATTGCAAGCGTCATGTAACAGACGCATAGTTGCGTCAACAACTTGTCCCGCGTCTCTCAGTGTCATTTGCGATAAATTTTCTTCGGCTCTGTAGAGTTCCCTGAGTAACACCGTTTGGTTAAGTTTCCTAACATTCCATCTTTTTTGTCTTTTGTTTTCCCTTACGGGTTGTCTTTCTTGGCTCTTCGTTTTGACTTCCATCACGATGTACTGGTGATCGCTGCCGGTGTAGTCCTCAATCACCTTCCAATTTGCCAAGAGATGTCCTACATGCTCGGTCGTTAAAGTGATGTCCGGGATTGTTTCCGTGTAGCCTGGGCGCCTGAAGGTTGAGACGGAGCCTATGTTCTGCACCGTGAGGCAAAGTCTGGCTGCCATTTGAAGGATATATTTACCCCTGCTGTCGGTCGTTGGGGATCCCCATGCGGTTGATTTAGCATTAAAGTCTCCAGCCACAATGATATCTTTGTCTAGTTCTCGGAGGGTGTCTTCAAGATCGTCAATTTTTTCACGAAAATTTGCCATGCTTTCATTTGGGGTGAGGTAGCAGCTAACGATGGTAAGTCGTGAGAATTTTACCCATACAAAACCGTTGTGGCTTCCATGCTCTATTATTGGATATTTAACGATGTCCGGGATCCATATTGCTGCGGTGTTTAATTTGTCTGGGAACCATCCATAAGTGTCCTTGTTTTTATACTGCTCGCTTATGATCACCGCTGAAGCTGCGTATTCCAGTGTGAGCTGAGTCAGTAGTTGATCGGCGGTTTTGCTTCTGTTCAAATTACCCTGGAGAATTTTCATCATCGTTTGTATTCTCTTGCATTTTCTAGGGCTATTTTATATGCCTGGCACCTTCCGGACCCCATTATGTGAGTCAACTGTGCTCCTTCATCTTTCAGGTCAGCACACAGTACGCATTTAAGTGGTGCGTTTAAGCAATTTCGCGCCTTGTGGTCTGTTTTTCCACATTTATAACACATGTTACTGCGGTCCGGCCCATCGCAATTTCTTGATATGTGCCCATATCCAAGGCACCTAAAGCATCTGGTAACAGTGAGTCGCCTCCTGATGCGGCAGACCACCCAACCAATTTTCATTTTTCCTGTAGCTAGGAGCTTGTCTGCGTGTTCATTGTTAAGTTCCACAAGTGCCATTTTCTGTCCCCTAGTGTTTGGACCTAGTACCGCTATTTTCCAAGGTTGCTCTAGTGTCTTGGCTTTGGGTGTCTCGGATAGTTTTTCCGCGTCATGTGCTCCAACTTCTCGCCGTGGGTCGGTTGACTTGAGGATTGTGTACAGGCTTTCCTCTATATCCTCCTTCTCAGCACATGCGTCCAGGTCACGGATTTCTATAGTTGTTCTCGTGCCTATCTCTCGTACGCTGCCTGATTCTCCGATTGCGTCCTTCACGGCCATGCCAAATTGTGCCACGTTCTTCGAATTTTTGTCCAGTACCAGCAATACTTCGCCAGCTCTAGTCTTACGTATAGTCCGCACTTTTGTCTCTGTCACTTCTGGGTCCACCGTTTTTTTCATTGCAGATAATACGTCCGCGTATGATTTGTTCTCTGCAGGCCTGATCAAGATAATCTCTGGCGCCTTCTCGGATTTGGGCCTTGTACGGTGTCTTGTGGGTGGGTTGTTATCATCGGATACCGAACTCGTCCCGTTTCGTGCCTTGGGTTTATCGTTGGTGGGTCTGCGTCTTTTTCCAGAAACTTGCCACTCCTCTTTCTCGGGTTCGGGTCCCCTTTCGCGGGCCCTTTTTTCCGCATCCTGGTTAATTGGGCTTGTCGCCGCCCTCTTGCTTGTGTTTGGTGTTTCGACTTCCGAGTGCCCATTTCGTATGGCAGCCGTTTTGATCT
>CAXASF010000755.1:125000-132500 GCA_963971475.1 Chrysops caecutiens | reverse complement strand
TCTATTTTTCTCGCCTGTTTTTTTTTTTTTTTTTTTTCTTACAATAAGTAAACAAAGGAACTTATTTTAACGCTATCTTATTAATTTATTGTTTATTTATACTATTATTTTTATACATATTCCGTTTTTCTCGTTGACGTTATTCTCGCGTGTTTTGTATCGTTATTGCTCATTTGAAATCGGTACGGTCGGTGCGGGTCCGGGGTTCTGTGTAGCACTCTCGTTTGCTGTTATTATTTGATCCCTTCTGGGGATCGTCACGGGCATTGACACGATCTCAACCCGTCGGGGGCTTGGTCGTGAGGGTTGTGGAGGGGTGCGGTTTCTTCGGTTTGTGCGACTTCTGTAGTTGCGTATAAGCACGATAGTTATTATAACTACTAACAAACATCCAGTTACGCCGGTCGTGGTGTGTATTTGGATCCTTTCGTGGCGGCGTTTTTCAGTTTCTTTAATTTCTGAGTCCAGTTCTTCAATTGTTTCGCTGAGACCTTTATAGTGATCGTTTAGGGCCACTGGATGTACGATTTTCATTTGTTTTTTCTGTGCTTTTGGGGGTATTTTATATTGTCCAAAATCGATGTTTGGGGGGGTCAATTTTTCGGGTTGATGTATCGTTATAGTATGTGCTTCTGCTATTTGATAGGGGAGAGTGTATTCTGCTAGGTGGTGGATACATTTCTTTTTCAGTTCCAAGATGCCTAGTCCCAGCAGCTGAGTGGTTTCTTCATGGATGTCGCACTGGCTTATTAATTGGGTCGGTTGTTGAACCCAATACAGCCAGGTGTTTTCGCGGTGCATCGGCGTCACAATTGGGTGTACCGTGGTTAACAATCGGACTTTGCAGTTGCTTGGGACTTCCTCCGTTGACTTAAATAGCGCTGATATACATTCCGTGTGCGTAGGTTTTGTCAGCACTGGGGCGTTATGCTCGCAAATGCTATAGGTTTCATTTACGGTGGTGCACTTGATTTGGTAGTGCAACTCGGTTAGGCCGAAGTTTTGTTGTGAGCGGCTCGTATTTAGGAAATAGGTATATCCAATGTCGTAGACATAGTACGTGTTGTGTCCAGTGTCAATCGGAGTGGTGTATATTCGATTTAATGTGTATTGTTGGGACTCAACTAAAGGAATCTTTATCTGTATGAGCATTCCGTTATGGCTTCCCTCGTAGTCTACTTTAGCTACCCGTTGTAGTGTGATGGGGTCCATGGTGGTGGTTCTACCCTGATACCTCTCGGATGCGTTTAGGTATATGTGTAGGATTTCATGTGTTGGTACCAATAATGGGCTCAATTCTCGTCGATTAAGTGTTTCTAGCGCGATGAAGAGATCCGTTAATTCCCAATATATTTGTTGGAGTTCCGCCATTATGTACATGGTTAACTCGTTTACATCCAATCGCAGTTGTGTTATGTGAAGTTGGTCTGTATGGTTCGCTAATGCCTCCATCTTTTCATTAATGCTCTCCACCCTTTTCACTAGCTTGGTATGTCTCTCGTGCATATCTGTGTTTGTTTCGCTCATAGCTTTTAATGTTGTTTTCATGATGGTTACTTGTTTTTTAGCCAAATCTAAGTTGGCTTGAGTGTCCTTTTCTAATTCATCTAGTTTTTGGTGTATGTTCTTGGAGTCATCACTGTCCATAGTCCCAAATAGCGTTTTCATGACTTTTCCCCCTAAGTTCAGTAATCCCCTTCTTACCCGCTTGTGAGGTGTTATGGTAACGTCTGCTTTGTTTATTAAGTCTTTTATTTGCGCTACCTGTTTCTTAATTTCGGTTTGCCAATGTTTACAGTTTGCAGATGCTAATCCATTTGTATCGTTGCATAACCGGTGTATTGCGCTTTCGCAGTTTTCCAGATAGCTAAGATGTAGGCTCCATATTGGCTTTGGTAGTTGGGTGATGATAGTCCAGTGATCGTGGAATGTCTGCACTTTCTTCAGTGGTTCGAACACTATGCCCTGGTGTCGTAGTTGGTGTACTTCCACCGGGGTTTGTCGGGTTACCGTTATTCCGAGGCTTATAATCAGTATTAGTTGCATCATTCTGAAAAACAGAGAGAGGTTGTTTAGTTGAACTGCTTTAGCCGATTATTGTGTACACGGCGCTTGCGCTTCCCTATTAATATAGTGGTATTAACCGGGCTATTTATGTCTACGACCTTATAAGGACCTAGCCAGTGTTGGACTAGCTTGTTTTTCCGGGCGGCGTTTCGCAGAAGTACTTGATCACCTATATGTATCCTCACCGGATTTATCTTTCGATCGTAATACTTCTTAGAGTGGATTTTACTTTCTTCTAAGTTTCTTCGAGCTGTTTGGTAAGCTCTTTGAAGCTTGGTCCTTAGGTGCAAGTAATAGTTTTCATGATCGTAGACGGGTTCGGGCTCTTTTTTCAAGTTGTTAGGCAGGGGAGCAGAGAAACCGAATAAGCAGTCCATCGGTGTTAGCTTCGTAGTTGAATGCATACTATTGTTCCTTACGAACATAGCTGCTCGCAAGTGCTCATCCCAGTTCGCCTGATTGTCATCAACAAAATTTCTTAAATATTCCACTAAAGGCCTGTGGGATCGCTCCAGTGCCCCGGTGGACTGGGGATGGTACGGCGTCGTTTCTAATTTCCTGATCTTGAATAGTTTACATACTTCTCGGAACATTTCCGAAGTAAAGTTAGACCCTTGGTCTGTGATTAATTTTTTCGGAATTCGATATCGACTTATAATTTCTTCCACGAAAACTTGCGCCACAGTTTTTGCTTCCATGTTTTGTAACGGCACTACATCCATAAATCGAGTTAAGTCATCCTCGAAACTCAGGATGTATTTATTCCCATGTCTGGTTTCGGGAAGGGGGCCTACTATATCCATATACACCTTGTCAAACGGAAGTTTTGCAGTATCAGTTATGATCATTGGTTCTCTGTGTTCCCGGCTTAATTTATTTAGTTGACATTTTCTGCAACTTTTGATGTATTTAGCGATGTCTTTCCTCATACCCGTCCAATAGAACTCCCGTTTCAATCGTTGGTAGGTCTTTTGCATTCCTTGATGTCCTCCGAACGGTGCGTCGTGACAATCAGCTAATATAGTTGTTATGTCTTGAGGATCCGTTAAGACTCTTATTTCCTTCCTTGGTGTTGGTTCTTCCTCGTCTCCCTGTTGGTTGTTCTCTGAGGTACATTCTACTCCTGCCAGGCAGTCATTCGTGCTAGTCGTGTCTGCTGCCTGTTCTTTGGCTTGTCGGCGAGTCATAACTAACACTTCATATGGGATTCTGCTTAGAGCGTCCGCATTGTTGTTCTTTTTACCCTCTTTGTACTTTATCTCAAATGTGTAATCTGATAACTTGTGCCAGAGTCTCAGTATTCTACTCGTTGGATCTTTTATTCGGATGGCTCCTCGTAAAGGTTTGTGATCCGTGTATACGGTGAATGGTCGTCCGTACAGATAGCTTCGGTAATTTTTTACGGCCCAAACTATAGCCAGCAACTCTCGCTCGATAGTAGAATAGTTTTTCTCTGCGGTTTTCAATGATCGACTCGCGTAAGCGATGGGTTTTTCCTCGTTTTCAGGCCCTTGCGCAAGCACGGCTCCAAGGACCTCTCCACTTGCATCCGTATACAACTTAAAAGGCTCTTTGAAATTAGGGTACCGAAGGACAGGGGGTGTTGTTAGTTTCTCTTTTAACGTCCTGAACGCTTTCTCACATTCGTCATCCCACTTAAATTTTACATCTTTTCGTAAAAGTTTGTTTATGGGTGCCGCTATTTTCGAGAACCCTTCTATAAACTTTCGGTAGTAGTTTGCCAGGCCTAGAAAGGATTGTACTTGTCTTATAGTTTTTGGTACGGGGTAGTCTTTCACCTTTTGTGTTAGGCTAGGATCTGGCGCTACCCCGTTGGTACCGCACTTGTGTCCGAGATAGACGATTTCCCGCTTGAGAAAGTTGCACTTCTCTGGGTTTAATTTCAAGTTGTGTTCTCTCAATCTTTCTAAAATAGATCGCAGTTTTGCATGATGGTCTGCTAAGTTCCTCCCGTAGGTGACAATATCGTCTAGGTATACGAAACAATGTAACCCCTGGAGCCCCGTTAGTACATGATTCATCAGCCTTTGAAATGTAGCTGGTGCCCCTTTCAGTCCGAAAGGCATTCTTTTGAAAGCGTAATGACCATAGGGTGTACTAAACGCTGTCTTATCCCGATCTTCAGCTTCCATTGCTATCTGATGGTAGCCACTGGCGAGGTCGAGTACAGAGAAGTAACGAGCATTTCCTAACTGATCTAGGATATCTTCGATCCTAGGTAGTGGATATGCATCGCCTTCTGTTACTTCGTTTAACTTTCTGTAGTCTACCACAATTCGCCATTTTTTCTGGCCATCAGGTCCTGGTTTCTTTGGGACTACTAGCAGAGGAGCGTTCCACTGGCTCCAGCTGGGTTCAACAATGTCATCTTTTAGCAATCTGTCTATTTCCTCAGTAATTATTCCTTTCTGCGTTTCCGGCAATCTGTACATTTGACATTTTACTGGCACCTGATTTTCTTTGGTTCTTATTTCGTGCCGAACCGTTGTAGTGTGGCTTAGTTTTTCGCCTGGTATATGGAAGGTATCGTGAAATTCTTTTATAATCCCTTCGATTGACTTTTTCTCTTCACTGTTCAGATTTTCCTCTATGCGCACTATTCGCAGTAGGTCTTTTATTCGTGCGTTCTTCCCTTTACTGGCTTCGAACACATCTGTCTGTATCCCGTAGTGTTCTTTTACTTCGGGAGAGTCCTTAGTGGTTAACTCATTGTTATACGTGTTGTATTTTTCTAAATTGATTGTTAAGTCGTTTATTTCGACCTCGTGATCGTTTACATTTAGTATGCTCATTTTAATTTTGCCATTGGTTGACTCGACCAGTGCGTTACAGAGGTAAATTCCTTGCTTGATTTCTTCTCCTATAGCGACATATTCTCCTGGAGTTGGTACTGGTATTTCGAGGAACTTCACAGTTCTTTGGGGTATCTGTATTTTTCTGCGTTCTCTTATGGTGACTTGCTCTGTATTTTTGAGGTAATCAGTCTGTCCACCCTCGTGGGTTTTTGGCGTTGTGACATTTTCACCTTCCGAGACGTGCGAGCCTCGGTGGTTTAGCTGATCGTAGTCTGTGGTTGTGGACCCCTCAGCACTCGGACTCCCCATTGGCATCTGCCCAGGAGGGTTTTCTCGTTCCTTTTTCTCTGGTTCCCAGTCGAATAGGTCTGATAAGTCCTGTGTTGTTTCATTGTCTTCTTTTGATGGTAGCGAAGCTTCCTGTCCGTACTTTATTTTCCCGTTCGGTTTTACTGAACACTCCGCAGTTTGCGAGCTGCGGTTACATAAGTGCTCGATTTCGATAGACGGTTTTTTCTGGCCAGTAGCTGCGTCGTTTGTTACTACATCAATGGATCGAGACTCGGTCTTGTACACGTCGCCTTGGTTCGCGAATGGAATGACGATTTCCTCTCCCGTCTTGGTCGCCGGGAAAACAAGTCTTTTAGCTGGTCCTTCTACGTTGCAGTATTTACTTACGAAGTCATTCCCTATAATTCCCGTGATATTTGTAGGACTCAAATTTTTCACAATATGAAATTTGCAGGGATAGACTTGATTCGTCATTACTTGTCCCACAACCGTACCTTCAGATGTTATCTCTCCAGAGATAGTGTTGAGAGTGACTCTTTCATTTTTGTTTACGTCTTTTAGTTTTACTTTGCTTATTTCGGAATGTTTAATCAAACATATCTCTGATCCAGTATCAATTATGAATTTCGAATTTCTCTCCTTAGTAATGTCTAGTTGTAAGTTTATTATTGGTAGTGCCGGCATGGTTGTCCTGTTGTCGCACCTATACTCTTGCTCTATTATGGACGACTCGCGGTGCGCTCGGCCGTCCCTGTAGAGTTTTCCACTTCCCTTAGTTGGGTTTGTAGCTGTAGTTTTTCCCACCGTTCTCGTAGAAAACATGCATCTTCCGTGTGATTTGGTTTCAAACAAAAATTACATTCCTGGTTAACCCTGCTCGCCGTTGTCTGGTTAACTTGGTGGTGTTGATGGTTATTTCTTCCGGGTTGCGTGTTGTTATTCCTCCCGAAATTTCGCTGTGTGTTCTGGTTGCAGTTTCTGGTGTTATGACCGTACGTCCTGCAGGTGGAGCAGAAAGGAGTCATCTGCCGAGTTCGACATTCTGCCATGATATGTCCCATTTTGTGACAGAAATTGCATTTTATCTGTCGTCTATCCGGTCTGTTCCGAGGTGTATTATGGTTGGGTGTATATCCGTTTGGCTGGAAATTCCTTGGTTGGCTCTGATTGGGTTGGCCTGTAGGATATCGGTTATAACCTGGATTTCTACCAGGTGTTGGTGGTGGGTTGTAAACGGGATTGTAGTTATGGTTGCTCATTGGAACGTGGGTAGGGACGCCTAGTCCCATTAGTGGTGTTGGGTCCCCCAGGGAGTTTTGCTGGGTAAGATTTTGCTGCATACATTGTTCCGTCTGCTCTAATCGTGTTATTTTCCTTTCCAATGCGTTCACGTTATTTTCTACATCTTGGAGTAGGTAAAACTTGTAGTTGGGGTTTATTATACCCATTTTAAAACAATGAAGGCCTACTTCCTCTATTTCGGCCTTCAGCCCATCTCCACCATCTGTGTATTGAGCACCAGCTGCATTTTTGCAGGCGTTAATAAGAGCCTTCACTCTGTGGAAATACCCCAATAAGGTTTCCGTTGGTAGTTGATGAACGTTCCTCAATTGGGTATTGAGGGTTATATATGATGTGCCTTGTAATAGGTTTGCTTTTAATGCAGTAAATATATCTTCCAGTGTGTCATTCGTCCCTGTTTGCACCACTTCCAATGCTCTTCCCCTCAAGCGTGTTGGTAATAGTCTCATGAACAGTATCTTATCGTGTATCTCGGTGAGCGTTTCATACCCCAGTCGTGCACAATTTATAAACTCGTTAACCTCATTAGACTTGCGCGGGCTATCTTCCCCTACCAGAATCGGTACGTTGTTATACAATATATTGTTCACTAAACTTATGTCAGCCATTTTATTTTCTTTGTTTTCTATGTCAGCCTGGTTGTCAGTAGACAATTTGTTTATATCTGGTAGCTCACTTTCCACAGTGTAAGTCCCCGGATAGGAGTTTGTTCTCACGTAACACCTTCCGTGTCGTAGTTTCACTATTTCTGATTGCAGAGTACCAATACCTTCTGTATTTCCTTGATCTTCAGCTTGCATGAGTGGCTGTTCGTTTACCACTACTGGATTTCCGGGTCCTTGGTCAGGTAATGGATGTTCGCTATCTTCATTTGTTTCTTCTTCAGTGTTTACTGTTGGTGACCCTACTGGTCCTTGATCGGGTAATTGTTGTTCCCCTTCGCGAGGTGTCTGATGTTCTTCTGTAGAGTTTATTTCTAGTGATTCTACTTGTTGTTGATTAGCCAATTGTTGTTCTCCTTCTT
>CAXASF010000755.1:115000-120000 GCA_963971475.1 Chrysops caecutiens | reverse complement strand
TTATATCATATTTCCAAACTTTTGTCTGCTCGCACTTAAAACCTCAATTTAGAGAAAAAAGAAAAGGTAGGAAATGAAGGTCGGTACGTTTGTACGAAAATTCCAGATATATTTTATTTACAATATACAATGTATTTCCCACAACTTCATAATTTATTTAAAAACCACATGATCCACGGTTCATGTGGTTTATTGAATCGTATCCCCGTCTGTATCAGAGATGGTAAATGCAGCAAAAGCTTTTCTAAGGACTTTTAATATACAACTCAGGGCAATGTTAGATGCGCCTTGTTAATGGTACAACAGTTGACTCTCGTGGCCACTCTGTTGACAGCCGTTATGCTGTTCCTTAAAATCCATATCTTTTAGCGAAATTTGATTGCTACTTAAATGTGGAAGTTCTTGGCACAGTCAAGAGCCTAAAATATATGGACAAATATGTTAATAAGGGATACGACTGTGCCTCATTACAGTTTGGAAGAGTTTGAGGTGGAGTTGAGGGCAAAGTTTATATAGATGAAATCAATAGCTTTTTGTCCGGTCACTATGTTGGATCTACGGAAGCTTATTGGCGCATGAATGAGTTTCCAATGCCATACCAGTCACGTAATATATTATAGTTCGACTTGAATGTTACTTGCCTCACCGGCAAAATGTAGTCTTTAGGGAAGGAAATGTTCAGCAAGCTCTTACAAACCACAGAAGAACAAAATTGACTGCATTCTATGAAATCAATTGAATTAGTTCTTCCGAGTTTCTATATACAGGGACGCCGATACATTATATTTAGGTAGATAAAGAAAAGAAATCGAAAAACCTCAAAGAGGAAGTAGTAGAGCTATTGCTACATTATTTTATGTTTTATGTTGAGATGTTCCATTTGAGACTATTTTGCTTCATGTTCGAGGTCCCATCAGGATTTGGGTACTGTTGGGAACATTATTTACTGCACATTTTCAGCACATGCACGACGTATCGCATGAAATTATGGAGAGTGGCGTGAATATTTATTAGAAGTAAAAGAGTGTTAGTCCTCTCAGCAGTTAAGAGAGTTATTTGCCATAACCTATTTGTGGTATGAACGTTCCTACAAATGCATTAGATTTGTGGAATGAATTCAAAATATTCATGTGTGAAGACGTTTTAAGAAATTCTTCAGAAAATGATTCATATAACCCTGCTTTATTAGCTATTTAGGAAATTTTTTTCAGTAAACGATTCATTAGGTACTCCAAATAAACTTTTCGGATATAAGACTATTTTACTCTGTGGAGATTTTTGACGAATATTGCCACCTACATCTCACGGTACACGTGTACCACTTATTGAGATACCACTTATTGCCTTACTTCATGGTCCAAATTTTCAAAATTCCACAAAATAACTTTTACTCAAAACATGAGAGCTTTACCTCATGAGATTGAATTCGTTGAATTTCTTAAATCTCTTTGTTATGGAACTTTACCCACATTTCCAGATTACAGCCAAGATGTTATTGAAATTCCTACCCATTTAGTTAGCTGCAAACTTCGTGATTCCAGATACTTATGGCAATATATCTGAAACCATAAAGTCTGACGATATTCTCAATTCGGTTATATTAGCACCCAAATATGAAGGCTGTACTTTCATTGATGCAGAAATCTTTAACAGCCTGGCCGGAGAGAAACGAATATATATGAGTTCCGATAAAATCTTGAGTGATGATTATAGAGAGCAAAATAATTTTCCAGTAGAATTTTTAAACTCAGTTGATGTAAGTTGGGTCCCGATCCCACAAATTTATTTTAAAAACCAAATTACATACTTTTACTTATTTGTAATATGTGTACAGGACATGACTTGCTTGGTCAATGGTACACCTATTCGTTTAGTTCAAATGCAAAAGAAAATTTTTTGGATTGTGAGATTTTAGCAGGTGTTTTCCGAAACACACGTATTTTGACACGTGTGACGTATTTTTGCCTTTTTCCTTTCAAGAAACTCAACTTCCCGTCATTCTGGCTTTTGCGATGACAATTAATAAATCCCAGGGGCAAACGTTTCAAAAATCAGGAATCTTACTCAAACAACCTATATTTTCTCACCGTTAATTGTATGTTGTAGCCAGTAGAGTTAGATCGTTTAACCGATTGCGTGTTTATATGTATTTCTGAAACACAAAGCCAAGGTCATTTGGCAGAAGATGAAAGAATATTTACAAAAGTATTTTGTATGAGAAAATTTTAAGATCTTTTAAGATCCGCAACCGCACCCGCAAGGTTTTTGATAATTATAGATAGGGCCTCATTCAATATAGATGTACTTTGACGTGCAAAATGAGCTGAAACGATTGCTTCTACAGTCTGAACTAAATAACCTTTTTACTTACAATGCTACTGTATATATAGCTCCAAGCGCGAGCTATTAGAGTGAGCGAAGCGAACGCCGGGGTTGGCGAGCGTAGCGAGCAGGGGGCCCCCCCTAGTTATTATTATTATTATTATTATTATTACTAGCTGGACCCGCCCGCTTTGCTGGGCATTACGTAACACTGCATACTTTTTGTATACATACTGTATACTGTATATGTTGATACTATATATGTTTTATGTTTTTCTTTAGTTATAGATTTTTGATTTTTAGCAGTTATCTTTTGATTGTAACATAAAATCAAAGACTTCCAAAAAATCTTTGGCTATTTCAACAATGTTTTATTAACGTTTGGCGTCAAATTTTCGCCGTAAAATGGATAATACATTGAAACTCTGAATAGTGCTCAATAAGAGAATGAGAAATAAACTTAAAACAACTAAGAAATTAATCAACTAACAATTTTGAAAATATTACTACACCTTACAACCTTCAATTAACCTTAAAGTTAAAAAAAATTGATATATAGTAATTATAAGAAATCGAAATTTATCCTGTATTCGGTGACAACAATTTAACAAATAAGGATTTAAAGATTGCCGGTTGAAACTCAAAAAAAACTGGATAAATTTTTACTTAAACTTCGATTAGTACCAACTACTTGTCTAAATTATCTTAGCTTGTATACATTTTCTGAATGTACATTTTTTCTGGCACAGTAATATTTGAGGGTTAATCCGATCCGATCGGCCACATCATCAAAACGCCCACTTAAGCCGTGTAAATTAATTTTCGGCGAATTTGTTGAAAAATATCGCTTCCTTCTACTTATAAAAAAAGTTAAGGTTTAATCACAGACAAAATAGTTTACCAGATGCCGCGATCCCATATGACTCTGTACCCATTTTTTCCAACATCACACACGTAACAGCAGACAAAAGATGAATCGGCCGTATACGCCTTTGACCGGTTTTAATAGGGAATGAGTGATCACAATAATAGGAAGGGGAAATTTGGCGGATGGAACACAATGAACATGTACGTACACACAATGCACACAATTTCGATGTTCTGAAATTTGCACAAAACAAACGTAAACCAAAATCGTTTATATGTGTACCATTGGAGAGTAAAATTTACTCGCATAAACGTAAATAAACTCAAAAATTTCTGTTTTCTGTGTAGAAAACGGAAATTTCTGTGTGCAATAGTATTTTTTATTTATTTGAAGAAAAACTATATAAAAAATTACAAAATTTTTCCGCAAAACGCGAGATTTTACATTTATGAATTTTAATCTGAATTTTATCATATATCATAACTTTTGTTCGGAAACACCTTTAAAAACTCAATTCAGAGAAAAAAGATGTATCGAAAAAAGTTAGGAAATTTTCAAGTAATGGGGGTAGGTCATACATATGAACCCTGTAGGAAGCTTCGTTCAGCCGCCAGGAGCAAAAAATCTGAATCTGAAATCAATTTTATCAATTTTCCAATCTTTTGAATGCACATCTTTAAAACCTCAATTTAGAGAAAAATGACGTATGAAAGGAAGGTAGGAAATGTCAAAGGAGTGGGGGTCAGTCATACATATGAACCTCGTAGGACGCTTCGTTTAGCCGCTACGGGCAAAAAACCGTTAAAAATTCAAATTTTTGCCGGAAAACAACCCTTACAACCGGAAGAAAATTGGTCAACTTCGGATTCGAAGTTAGGAAATTTGAAAAAAATGGGGGTCGGTCATACATATGAACCCCGTAGGACGTTTCGTTTAGCCGCAAGGAACAAAAAATCGTTAAAAATTCAAAATCTGAATTTTATCAATTTGCCGATCTTTTGAATGCGCACCTTTAAAACCGCAAATTAGAGAAAAATGATGTATGAAGGAAAGGTAGGAAATGTCAAAATAGTGGGGGTTGGTCATACATATGAGCCCCGTAGGACGCTTCGTTTAGCCGCTACGGGCAAAAAACCGTATGAAATTCAAATTTTTGCCGCAAAAGAACCCTTCAAACCGGAATAAAATTGGTAAACTTGGGATTCAAAGTTAGGAAATTTAAAAAAAATGGGGGTCGGTCATACGTCTGAACTCCGTAGGGCGCTTCGTTTAACCGCTAGGAACAAAAAATGATTAAAATAAAAAATCTGAATTTTATCAATTTTCCGATCTTTTGAATGCATACCTTTAAAACCTTAATGTAGAGAAAAATGATGTATGAAAGGAAGGTAGGAAATGTCAAAATAGTGGGGGTTGGTCATACATATAAACCCCGGAGGACGCTTTGTTTAGCCGCTACGGGCAAAAAACCGTATAAAATTCAAATTTTTGCCGGAAAAGAACCCTTCAAACCGGAAGAAAATTAGTCAACTTGGGATTCCCGGAAACTATGATGTCCTACAATCTGAAATTCAAAAAATTATTTATCATTTTCCACAAATTTGAACAAATCTACCTGCTACGGGTTTAATGAACCAAAATTGTATTGAATAACCCGAGTAAGATTTGTAGAAAACAATTAAAACCGGCTCTACGGAAATACAGAGTGTCAAATCATAGAGAATTCTTGAGAGAGAGCTTTTGTTCCGATTTGCAAAAGCGAAAAGTAACGGTTCCCTAATACGCAAGTAAAGGTTGAAGTTTTCGTATT
>CAXASF010000755.1:102500-105000 GCA_963971475.1 Chrysops caecutiens | reverse complement strand
ATGGAGAGTGCTCGAGGAATACACAGGAAGTGACCATCAATACATCACGTTCAGAGTTTATGATGGCCATGTAGCACCGACGGCCGGGCTGAGTGGTAAAAGACTGTGGAACGTGCGAAGCTTTGACGAAGATAAGTTCAAAACAGTACTCCTCGCGGGCCTGGCCAGTGTGAAACATCCACATACGACAGGGGACAGGTCGCTGGCGGAGAAAGCCGTTAAGGATTCGATGAACCTTCTTCATAGGGCATGCGAAGCGGCGATGCCGCGCAGGAGACCCAGGCATAGCAAACGCCCCGTGTACTGGTGGACGACCGAGATAGCTGAACTACGGAGAACTTGCCTGCGCGTGAGACGGAAAGCGCAAAGGTTCAAGAACAGGTGGGAGGCAAGTGCCCTCTCCCTCGAGTACAAAACCGCTAAGAAGGAGCTACGATCCAGTATAAGGCGCAGCAAGGTAGCACAATGGCGGAGGCTGGCGGAGGAAGTGAATGCGGACCCCTGGGGACTTGGGTACAAGATTGTGACTAAGAAACTGGGAGCGATGGCACCAAGACCCACCATGGAGGCAGAAGTCATGGCCCATATCGTGAACGCGCTCTTCCCGACGCACCCAATCAGAGAGAGAGAAGTGGAAGACGTCGGAAACATACCTTTGTTTAGCGAGGAGGAGCTGATGGTAGCAATAAATTCCCTCCGCAACGGGAAAGCCCCAGGACCAGACGGAATTCCCAGCGAAGCGCTAAAGAAGGCGCTCGGGGCGTGCCCCGAAATCCTGCTGGGAATGTACAACACGTGTTTGAAGGCAGGACTGTTTTATTCCCCCTGGAAGATAGGAAGACTTGTGCTGATTAACAAGGGCAAAGGAGATGTACTGGCACCATCATCGTACCGCCCACTATGCATGCTAGACACCGCGGGTAAAGTGCTTGAAAAACTGCTACAGCCCCGTCTATTATCGGCAATCCGGACAGCAGGGGACCTATGCGAACGTCAATATGGCTTCCGCCGGGGACGGTGCACTATTGATGCGATAAATGAGGTCGTTGAAGCGGTTCATAGAGCTGAGAGGGGTAATCACCATTCACGCCGAATGGTCTTATTAGTGACACTAGATGTTAAGAATGCATTCAACTCGGCAAGGTGGTGCGACATTCTTGATGCGTTGGAGAAAACTTTCCAAGTGCCGGGATACCTACTCCGTATGATGAAGGACTATCTGAGTGATCGAGCGCTGGAGTATGAGACTGTGGAAGGCATCCGCAGAAAGACTATAACAGCGGGGGCGGCGCAAGGGTCTATTCTCGGCCCGGATCTGTGGAATATTTCCTACGATAGCCTCTTGCGACTAGAGATGCCAGAAGGGACGCGCTTGGTTGGCTACGCGGACGATGTCGTAGCGTTGATTGCTGCGCGCACCTACGAGTTGGCGCAACTTAAACTCAACCAAGTCATGCGGAGGGTGAACAGCTGGATGAGCGAGCATGGACTTTCGTTAGCTACAGCCAAGACGGAAATCGTAATCCTCACGAAAAGGAGGATCGAGAAGGCTCTGCCCATTGTAGTGGGAGATGAGCATATGCAGACAAAGCCTGCCGCTAAGTATCTGGGGGTGACAATGGACACTAAGCTCACTTTCGGAGAACACATTCGGCGGACGGCAGACAAGGCGGCGTTAATAACAACATATTTGAGCAGGATAATGGCTAACACCCATGGGCCAATGCCGGCGAAACGGCGACTATTGATGAGCACGGTGCAGTCCATACTTCTATACGGCGCTGAGATATGGGGCGCCAGAATGAAAATCGAGCGCTACAGGAAGCGCCTGGCCTCCGTACAAAGGAGGGGGGCTCTTAGAGTAACTTGTGCTTACCGCACAGTCTCTGAGCCGGCAGTCCTTGTCATTGCTGGAGTCATACCCGTAGGTCTACTAGCATTAGAGCGAAAGGCGATCTATAGAAGGAAAAGCGAGGTGGGAAGAGCCCTGGCAAGTACAGAAGAGAGAGCCCACACCTTGAGAAAATGGCAAGACTTATGGAGCACGGAGTCTAGAGGCAGATGGACGGCCCGACTTATCCCGCAGATTGAACCATGGGTGGGACGCGCGCATGGAGAAGTGTCGTACTACATGACGCAGTTCCTCAGCGGTCATGGGTGTTTTAGATCATACCTACATAACATGGGCAGGGCTGATTCACCAGAATGCCAGTACTGCGGGGTGGAAAAAGACGACGCAGAGCACACGCTGTTTTACTGTGAACGATGGGCGCAGCGAAGAGAAGGGATTGAAGCCGAGGTCGGTAGACTGACGGCCGAAAATATAGTGGGCCACATGCTTATGACGGAGGACAGGTGGAGAATAATACAAGGATACATTGAAGATGTCCTCCGCACAAAGCACAGAGAGGGTGAAATGCAGAGGGACCATCAGCCATTAGAGATTAGAGCTTAGGAATTTCAATAGATGTAAGCCCATAAATAGCAGATGTGTGGTAGC
>CAXASF010000755.1:32500-37500 GCA_963971475.1 Chrysops caecutiens | reverse complement strand
CTGGGATGCTGTCTATTTTATACACCTCCAATGCTGAGGTCAGCTATTCCTTTGGGTATGTTACATTTTTCTCTTAATCTTTCTCTCCTTATTTTTATTCTTAAAATTACTCTTAATTTCTCTATTGTAATTTTTCTCTTAACACGAATTCTGTTTATTTATACTCTTGGCTATTAAAAACAAACGTTTTGGAAAACTTGATCAATTGAAAACTTGCTATCTGGGCAATTGATTTTGTAGAGATATATTGATATACTATTAGTGTGAATTCTTTTATCATGAAAATGATTGATGCACAACATCGATTGATTGTCTACGATGGACTGAGTTGGTGGGTATCAATAATGAACATTGCGTTGGTCATAAATTACCAATATCGATAACGAAACAAAACTTGAATCAGTTCAGAATTGCTTTCGTGGTAATTGATTTGTTGGACTATATTGGTTTGATTACTTCTATGAACTCATTCCATCAGTTTATTTAGTATAAAGGTAGTTAATTGGTCATTAGTATTGATTGATAATATTGATGATCATTGGATCGATCGATACCGATTATTTTTGATATCTATCAATTGTTTATTACTCTTTACTTATTATGCTTTATGGATAGGATAGCTTATTGATAAATTGATTGGTAATATTGATGATCATTGAATCGATCGATGTTGATTATTTTTGATAATTATTAATTTCTTATTGCTCTATACTTACTATTCCTTATCGATAGGATAACTTATTGATAAATTGATTGGTTGATAATATTGATGATCATTGAATCGATCGATATTGATTTTTTTTTTTTTTTTTTTTTTAACTATCAATTGTTTATTACTCTTTACTTATTATGCTTCATGGATAGGATAGCTTATTGATAAATTGATTGGTTGATAATATTGATGATCGATCGATATTGATTTTTTTTTTTTTTGGATAACTATCAATTGTTTATTACTCTTTACTTATTATGCTTTATGGATAGGATAGCTTATTGATAAATTGATTGGTTGATAATATTGATGATCGATCGATATTGATTTTTTTTTTTTTTGATAACTATCAATTGTTTATTACTCTTTACTTATTATGCTTTATGGATAGGATAGCTTATTGATAAATTGATTGGTTGATAATATTGATGATCGATCGATATTGATTTTTTTTTTTTTTGGATAACTATCAATTGTTTATTACTCTTTACTTATTATGCTTTATGGATAGGATAGCTTATTGATAAATTGATTGGTTGATAATATTGATGATCGATCGATATTGATTTTTTTTTTTTTTGATAACTATCAATTGTTTATTACTCTTTACTTATTATGCTTTATGGATAGGATAGCTTATTGATAAATTGATTGGTTGATAATATTGATGATCGATCGATATTGATTTTTTTTTTTTTTTGATAACTATCAATTGTTTATTACTCTTTACTTATTATGCTTTATGGATAGGATAGCTTATTGATAAATTGATTGGTTGATAATATTGATGATCGATCGATATTGATTTTTTTTTTTTTTTTTTTGATAACTATCAATTGTTTATTATTCTTTACTTATTATGCTTTATGGATCCTACCGGCTGCGCCAAATTATGTTGGGGTTTCTGGGGTTTTGTTCAAATTTCATAAAATCATTCACGAAAATCGATATTTGGTTGGGACGTTTCAAAGTGATACTCGGAAATAAAGGTACATAACGTTTATTCTCTTTTTTCTAATGACTACAATGGCGGTTTTACTCTCGGAAAGTTAATATGCTGCTGAGCTCCTTCTTACATCATTTCCTGCTTGAGGGTCTTCTTCAGCTGTCGGTAGTTTCTTCTTTCCATTTTCAGCTCGTTGATCTTCTGGCTGGCTATTCTTCTGGCTTCCTTTGTACTTGCTAGGATGAGTTCTCTTTGTGCCTCCTGAAGCTTCCGCTTGAAGTAAGCCTCCGAACCGGACTTCTGCTTCTTCGCTGGGGGTGGGTTAACTTCCTTAGGACGTCGTTCAAGCTGACGCTGACGATACTCCTCGATGGTAATTGGTCTGGGGCCAGCTGCCGGATTCTTCAATGCTTCCTTGAGATTAGGATTTCCTCCGCTTGACATAACCAACTCCCCTACTCGGAGAGAACTGAGGTCTACTAGGACCTTTCAGTGTTTCGGTGTTGACTACTAGGTCAATTCACCCAAAAGAGCGGAGTTCTTCCGTTGACTTCTGCAGGGAGACGATGTCTTCCTTCAGAATTGGCTGGAGAAGCAATGTCTTCCTTCAAGATGTCCGTAGAGGCAATATCTTCCTTCGGAGTTGGCTGGAGAGCAATGTCTTCCTTCAGAATTGGCTGGAGAAACAATGTCTTCCTTCAGAATTGGCTGGAGAGCAATATCTTCCTTCAGAATTGGCTGGAGAAACAATGTCTTCCTTCAGAATTGGCTGGAGAGCAATATCTTCCTTCAGAATTGGCTGTGGAGGTGATGTCTTCCTTCTAAGGATGTTTGTATGGGCAAGGTCTTCCTTCAAGACTCTTCTGGCACGCGAAGAGTCGTCGTATCCCCGTGGCGGATCACTAACTGCCTAAATGTTTTCCGTTTCCCTATTTTATACTGTTTTTCTTGCTTTGCACAGCATTTTCCACCGTGAGAATGTTCCTACATGCGCCATGTCCAAGGCTACACGTGCGTAGTCAATTTTCATTGCGCGTGTAACCGTTTCTCAAACGTATGGGAACGGAATTTGAATTTCGCACGTTCCCATGCATTTTTGTCATTTTCCGTGCATTTTTGAAATTCGAAGACTCTGCCGGAGGTCGAAGTGAATTCCCAGGAAAATGGCATGCGACATCCATGGTGATAAGATTTTGCAGACAGGGGCATTTCTCGTGGGTAAGTTTTTGTTCCGCATCTAAATAATGTTTCGTGATGATAATTTTTTGCAGACAGGGGCATTTTTTGATGGGAACGGCGTCTTCACTCTCCGGAATTCATGATGTCATCTTTTGTCGTGGTGCATTCCGGGATGGCGTGATGTGGCGTCATTACGCCAGTTTTTTGTTGACGCGGCATTCCTCATGCTGGAATGTGATGTCTCGTGGCGTCATGCCTTTAGTTTGTTGTCGCGCGTCGCGAGTGTTATATCGGTCGGTCGGTCGGCAGTTTAATAATTAGATATCGAGTGATTGATTCCGATCATGGTGATTGGTTGTTAGTTCAATGGAACCGTGGTTTAAGTGATAATAAACAAATTGATTCTCTTAAGTTCGATTTCATGTTCGATTAGTTATTAAGTCTGTTTTGATTTGGTGTGTAATAAATATTTTTAATTTCGGAATCGATGTTTTTTAATATTGGAGTCCCTTATTGATTTTCTTTTAACTCTTTTGTGGGTTTGAAATTTGTGTGGTATTGGTTTTGTAACCTGCTTGATCGATTGATCATTAACTTGTGATTGATTTTTGTCTTTGTTCCTTTTTGTGGTTTTTGGTTTAAAACAGTTTTACGTTTTTCCGTTACAATGTGCTTGTTTTCAAATAATCTGATCGATAGGTTATTGATTCCTAATTGGTTCTTGTTTTTGTTTTGGTTTGGGACGTTTTTAACTTTTCAGACTTCAACTTGTTTTTATGTGTCGACTATATTTGTTTTTTGGTTCAGTGCAATCAATTGATTATCGATTTACTTTCTCATTGATTATTTTGTCCTGATCTTATTTTCTGGTTTTTCAGGTGTTAACAGTGTTTGTCTTTTGGTTCCGTGTGATCATTTGATTATCGATTTACTTTTTGATTGATTATTTTGTCCTGATCATTTTTTTGGTTTTTCAGGTGTTGACAGTGTTTGTTTTTTGGTTCAGTGCGATCAATTGATTTTCGATTTACTCTTTGATTGATTATTTTGTCCTGATCATATTTTCTGGTTTTTCAGTGCAATCAATTGATTATCGATTTATTCTTTGATTGATTATTTTGTCCTGATCATATTTTCTGGTTTTTCAGGTGTTTGACAGTGTTTGTTTTTTGGTTCAGTGCGATCAATTGATTATCGATTTATTCTTTGATTGATTATTTTGTCCTGATCATATTTTCTGGTTTTTCAGGTGTTGACTATTGTGATCGATCAGTTATTGATTTTCGATCAGCTTCTTGATTTTGTTCTTTTTTGGTGATTTTTGGGTTTAGAACAATTTTAAGTTTTCAGATTTCAACGTGTTTTTAGGTGTCGACTATTGTGATCGATCAGTTATTGATTTTCGATCAGTTTCTTGATTTTGTTCCTTTTTGGTGATTTTTGGGTTTGGAACAATTTTAAGTTTTCAGATTTCAACGTGTTTTTAGGTGTCGACTATTGTGATCGATCAGTTATTGATTTTCGATCAGTTTCTTGATTTTGTTCCTTTTTGGTGATTTTTGGGTTTGGAACAATTTTAAGTTTTCAGATTTCAACGTGTTTTTAGGTGTCGACTATTGTGATCGATCAGTTATTGATTTTCGATCGACATTAGTACATATGCTGCTTCATAGTATTTATTGAATCAACTTTAGAGAACTTTAAACGTACTTCAATGGGTGGTTGAATCAAGGTCATGACATTGGTCAATTCACCCAAAAGAGCGGAGTTCTTCCGTTGACAACACGTGAAAAACCAAAAAAATGATCAGGACAAAATAATCAATCAAAAAGTAAATCGATAATCAAATGATCACACACATTATAAAATTATGTTGGGGTTTCTGGGGTTTTGTTCAAATTTCATAAAATCATTCACGAAAATCGATATTTGGTTGGGACGTTTCAAAGTGATACTCGGAAATAAAGGTACATAACGTTTATTCTCTTTTTTCTAATGACTACAATGGCGGTTTTACTCTCGGAAAGTTAATATGCTGCTGAGCTCCTTCTTACATCATTTCCTGCTTGAGGGTCTTCTTCAGCTGTCGGTAGTTTCTTCTTTCCATTTTCAGCTCGTTGATCTTCTGGCTGGCTATTCTTCTGGCTTCCTTTGTACTTGCTA
>CAXASF010000755.1:25000-27500 GCA_963971475.1 Chrysops caecutiens | reverse complement strand
AGAACGGAAGCGAAAGAAACTAAAGGAAACAAAACACTGGAAGGAAGGGAATCGGAAAAAAAGATTAATGAAAAAAACAAGAGGCACAGACTGATCAAAATAAGAGGCGACGCTATCATCCTGAAGCCATCGGACGGCAAAACGTTCTCTGACGTGCTAAAAGCGGCACAGAATGTTAAGCCGCACGAAACAGGTGTCACAGTCCAGGCAGTTCAGAAAACGAGGGACAACAGCGTCCTGATCAAGATAGCTAAGGGAGCTGAAAATAGAAATGGTTTCTGCGAGGCCCTGAAGCTAGCAGTCAGAAAGGACGCCACTGTTAAGGACTCTGAACCCGGAGTAACACTAGAAATCAGAGACATCGACAGCGAGCAAAACGAAGCGACCGTTAGAGCGGCGCTAATAAAAACGACGAATGAGAAGGCCCACATTATGAAATGCAGACTTTCCTTAGAAAATTCAAGAGGGCAGAAAATTGCAAACGTGACAGTGGACGAGGATACCGCTAGGGCGATTATGAAAACTCGCAGGATAACTATCGGATGGGTTAACTGCCGGGTCAGACAAAAACACCTGATTAACAGATGCCATAAATGTTTGGGGTTCGGACATCTGCAAAGAGGCTGCAACGGACAGGACCGATCCAAATGCTGCCTCAGATGCGGCTGCGAGGGACACAAGGCGGCAGACTGCAAAACTTTAAAATGCTTCCTCTGTACGAAGCTCGTGAGGACGATGGATGAATTAGAGCATATACCAGGAACTGGGGCCTGCAGAGCTTTCAGAAATGCTCTTGCCGCAGCGCGAAAACAGGAATACGTCTCATGATGCTCACTTTTTTACAATGTAATCTGCACAGAGCTAAGCAAGCACAGGATCTGCTACGAGAAATCGGGATGGAAACTGGGGCGGACGTGCTGATAATCAGTGAACAACATCACGATGTGGACGGCCCAACGTGGTTCACGGACAATACTAAAACAGCAGCCATATGGATACCAGACCAACGAAAGACAAGGACTGAGAAACACGGCAAAGGGAACGGCTTTGTATGGGTTCAGATAAAAGGAGTGATAATAGTTAGCTGCTACCTTACACCGAGCGATAACACCGAAGCGTACTACAGGAAGTTAGAAGAAATAGAAGACTTTCTCCATGGAATCAATAGCGAGAAAATAGTCGCCGGAGACATAAATGCAAAAGCTGTAGAATGGGGCGAATCCTATACCAACGCCAAGGGAAGAAAGATTCTAGAAATGGCCGCAAGAACTGGTCTAGTGGTTCTCAACACAGGAACAGCTTCCACTTTTCGAAGGATGGGCTGCAAAGAAACATACCCTGATGTATCCTTCGCCACGGAGGGAATCTACAGAAGAATTAAAAAATGGCGGGTACTAGAAAGAGAGAACCTCTGTGACCACATGTACATTAGTTTTCAGCTCTGCACACAGCAGCCAATTACTTTTACGGACACCCAACCCAGGTGGAATCCCAACAAAGTGAACGAGGAGAAGATGAAAAGAGCTCTACAGACGGGATACGCAAGAATTCCTGCAGGAATCCGCATGGTTACAACTCGAGAAGATGTAGAGAAATTAGCAGATATGAGTCTGAAAATCATTGCACGCGCTTGCGACAAGGCTATGCCAAAAAAAGGAAACCGACGAGGCAAAAAACATGCTTATTGGTGGACAGACGAGATAGCCTCCCTCAGGAAAATGTGCAACACGCTGAGAAGACGCGCTCAACGAGCAAGAAAAAAATACGGACCAAACGACCAAGGATACTGAATACAGAACTGCAAAGAAGAAGTTAAGGACAGCTATAAACCAGAGTAAAGCGAACTGCTGGTCGGAAATCAAAGACGACATAGAAAGGGACCCCTGGGGACTGGGCTACAAACTTGTTACCCGGAAACTAGGCTCAATGGCCCCAGTTACGGATATGAACGCCCAAAAAATGACGGAAATAGTAGACGCTCTCTTCCCAACGCACCCGGAGCGAGAAGACAACGCAAATGAAAGGCCCATGCAACACTACGAACTCTTTAATGAAGCGGAACTAATGGAAGCGGCAAAAAATATACAAAATCACAAAGCACCAGGGCCAGACGGGATTCCCCCCGAGGCAATGAAGATCACCGCTAGAGTCTGCCCTCAACTGCTTTTGGATATGTACAATGCATGCTTGAAAATGGGAGTCTTCTGCTCTCGATGGAAGACAGCTAGGTTAGTGCTTATAGACAAGGGAATGACAAAAGAAATAACACCATCTTCTTTCCGACCCTTGTGCATGCTCGACACAGCGGGGAAAATGCTCGAAAAAATGTTAAAACCCCGATTGCACAGAGCCATTCAAGAGGCTGGAGGCCTATCGAACAATCAGAAAGGTTTCAGGAAGGGAATGTCTACTATCGACGCCATAAGCGAAGTGAAATCCGCAGTAGAAAAGGCATGGCACAGAAATCAACACTCCCAGGAAATAGTACTCCTCATAACGC
>CAXASF010000754.1:0-26204 GCA_963971475.1 Chrysops caecutiens | reverse complement strand
TGCCACAGTTATTTCACTGGTTTTCGCTGTTATTAGTGAGGCTTTGCAGATTGTGACTGTTATTTCAGTGGTTTTCGCTGTTATTAGTGAGGTGTGCAGATTGCCACAGTTATTTCACTGGTTTTCGCTGTTATAAGTGAGGCTTTGCAGATTGTGACTGTTATTTCAGTGGTTTTCGCTGTTATTAGTGAGTTGTGCAGATTGCCACAGTTATTTCACTGGTTTTCGCTGTTATAAGTGAGGCTTTGCAGATTGTGACTGTTATTTCAGTGGTTTTCGCTGTTATTAGTGAGATTGTGCAGATTGCCACAGTTATTTCACTGGTTTTCGCTGTTATAAGTGAGGCTTTGCAGATTGTGACTGTTATTTCAGTGGTTTTCGCTGTTATTAGTGAGGTTGTGCAGATTGCCACAGTTATTTCACTGGTTTTCGCTGTTATAAGTGAGGCTTTGCAGATTGTGACTGTTATTTCAGTGGTTTTCGCTGTTATTAGTGAGATTGTGCAGATTGCCACAGTTATTTCACTGGTTTTCGCTGTTATAAGTGAGGCTTTGCAGATTGTGACTGTTATTTCAGTGGTTTTCGCTGTTATTAGTGAGGTTGTGCAGATTGCCACAGTTATTTCACTGGTTTTCGCTGTTATTAGTGAGGCTTTGCAGATTGTGACTGTTATTTCAGTGGTTTTCGCTGTTATTAGTGAGGTTGTGCAGATTGCCACAGTTATTTCACTGGTTTTCGCTGTTATTAGTGAGGCTTTGCAGATTGTGACTGTTATTTCAGTGGTTTTCGCTGTTATTAGTGAGGTTGTGCAGATTGCCACAGTTATTTCACTGGTTTTCGCTGTTATTAGTGAGGCTTTGCAGATTGTGACTGTTATTTCAGTGGTTTTCGCTGTTATTAGTGAGGTTGTGCAGATTGCCACAGTTATTTCACTGGTTTTCGCTGTTATTAGTGAGGCTTTGCAGATTGTGACTGTTATTTCAGTGGTTTTCGCTGTTATTAGTGAGGTTGTGCAGATTGCCACAGTTATTTCACTGGTTTTCGCTGTTATTAGTGAGGCTTTGCAGATTGTGACTGTTATTTCAGTGGTTTTCGCTGTTATTAGTGAGGTTGTGCAGATTGCCACAGTTATTTCACTGGTTTTCGCTGTTATAAGTGAGGCTTTGCAGATTGTGACTGTTATTTCAGTGGTTTTCGCTGTTATTAGTGAGATTGTGCAGATTGCCACAGTTATTTCACTGGTTTTCGCTGTTATTAGTGAGGCTTTGCAGATTGTGACTGTTATTTCAGTGGTTTTCGCTGTTATTAGTGAGGTTGTGCAGATTGCCACAGTTATTTCACTGGTTTTCGCTGTTACTAGTGAGGCTTTGCAGATTGTGACTGTTATTTCAGTGGTTTTCGCTGTTATTAGTGAGATTGTGCAGATTGCCACAGTTATTTCACTGGTTTTCGCTGTTATTAGTGAGGCTTTGCAGATTGTGACTGTTATTTCAGTGGTTTTCGCTGTTATTAGTGAGGTTGTGCAGATTGCCACAGTTATTTCACTGGTTTTCGCTGTTATTAGTGAGGCTTTGCAGATTGTGACTGTTATTTCAGTGGTTTTCGCTGTTATTAGTGAGGTTGTGCAGATTGCCACAGTTATTTCACTGGTTTTCGCTGTAATTAGTGAGGCTTTGCAGATTGTGACTGTTATTTCAGTGGTTTTCGCTGTTATTAGTGAGGTTGTGCAGATTGCCACAGTTATTTCACTGGTTTTCGCTGTTATTAGTGAGGCTTTGCAGATTGTGACAGTTATTTCAGTGGTTTTCGCTGTTATTAGTGAGGTTGTGCAGATTGCCACAGTTATTTCACTGGTTTTCGCTGTTATTAGTGAGGCTTTGCAGATTGTGACTGTTATTTCAGTGGTTTTCGCTGTTATTAGTGAGGTTGTGCAGATTGCCACAGTTATTTCACTGGTTTTCGCTGTTATTAGTGAGGCTTTGCAGATTGTGACTGTTATTTCAGTGGTTTTCGCTGTTATTAGTGAGGTTGTGCAGATTGCCACAGTTATTTCACTGGTTTTCGCTGTTATTAGTGAGGCTTTGCAGATTGTGACTGTTATTTCAGTGGTTTTCGCTGTTATTAGTGAGGTTGTGCAGATTGCCACAGTTATTTCACTGGTTTTCGCTGTTATTAGTGAGGCTTTGCAGATTGTGACTGTTATTTCAGTGGTTTTCGCTGTTATTAGTGAGGTTGTGCAGATTGCCACAGTTATTTCACTGGTTTTCGCTGTTATAAGTGAGGCTTTGCAGATTGTGACTGTTATTTCAGTGGTTTTCGCTGTTATTAGTGAGATTGTGCAATTTGCCACAGTTATTTCACTGGTTTTCGCTGTTATAGTGAGGCTTTGCAGATTGTGACTGTTATTTCAGTGGTTTTCGCTGTTATTAGTGAGGTTGTGCAGATTGCCACAGTTATTTCACTGGTTTTCGCTGTTATTAGTGAGGCTTTGCAGATTGTGACTGTTATTTCAGTGGTTTTCGCTGTTATTAGTGAGGTTGTGCAGATTGCCACAGTTATTTCACTGGTTTTCGCTGTTATTAGTGAGGCTTTGCAGATTGTGACTGTTATTTCAGTGGTTTTCGCTGTTATTAGTGAGGTTGTGCAGATTGCCACAGTTATTTCACTGGTTTTCGCTGTTATAAGTGAGGCTTTGCAGATTGTGACTGTTATTTCAGTGGTTTTCGCTGTTATTAGTGAGGTTGTGCAGATTGCCACAGTTATTTCACTGGTTTTCGCTGTTATTAGTGAGGCTTTGCAGATTGTGACTGTTATTTCAGTGGTTTTCGCTGTTATTAGTGAGGTTGTGCAGATTGCCACAGTTATTTCACTGGTTTTCGCTGTTATTAGTGAGGCTTTGCAGATTGTGACTGTTATTTCAGTGGTTTTCGCTGTTATTAGTGAGGTTGTGCAGATTGCCACAGTTATTTCACTGGTTTTCGCTGTTATTAGTGAGGCTTTGCAGATTGTGACTGTTATTTCAGTGGTTTTCGCTGTTATTAGTGAGGTTGTGCAGATTGCCACAGTTATTTCACTGGTTTTCGCTGTTATAAGTGAGGCTTTGCAGATTGTGACTGTTATTTCAGTGGTTTTCGCTGTTATTAGTGAGGATTGTGCAGATTGCCACAGTTATTTCACTGGTTTTCGCTGTTATTAGTGAGGCTTTGCAGATTGTGACTGTTATTTCAGTGGTTTTCGCTGTTATTAGTGAGGTTGTGCAGATTGCCACAGTTATTTCACTGGTTTTCGCTGTTATTAGTGAGGCTTTGCAGATTGTGACTGTTATTTCAGTGGTTTTCGCTGTTATTAGTGAGGTTGTGCAGATTGCCACAGTTATTTCACTGGTTTTCGCTGTTATTAGTGAGGCTTTGCAGATTGTGACTGTTATTTCAGTGGTTTTCGCTGTTATTAGTGAGGTTGTGCAGATTGCCACAGTTATTTCACTGGTTTTCGCTGTTATTAGTGAGGCTTTGCAGATTGTGACTGTTATTTCAGTGGTTTTCGCTGTTATTAGTGAGGTTGTGCAGATTGCCACAGTTATTTCACTGGTTTTCGCTGTTATTAGTGAGGCTTTGCAGATTGTGACTGTTATTTCAGTGGTTTTCGCTGTTATTAGTGAGGTTGTGCAGATTGCCACAGTTATTTCACTGGTTTTCGCTGTTATTAGTGAGGCTTTGCAGATTGTGACTGTTATTTCAGTGGTTTTCGCTGTTATTAGTGAGGTTGTGCAGATTGCCACAGTTATTTCACTGGTTTTCGCTGTTATAAGTGAGGCTTTGCAGATTGTGACTGTTATTTCAGTGGTTTTCGCTGTTATTAGTGAGATTGTGCAGATTGCCACAGTTATTTCACTGGTTTTCGCTGTTATTAGTGAGGCTTTGCAGATTGTGACTGTTATTTCAGTGGTTTTCGCTGTTATTAGTGAGGTTGTGCAGATTGCCACAGTTATTTCACTGGTTTTCGCTGTTATAAGTGAGGCTTTGCAGATTGTGACTGTTATTTCAGTGGTTTTCGCTGTTATTAGTGAGATTGTGCAGATTGCCACAGTTATTTCACTGGTTTTCGCTGTTATTAGTGAGGCTTTGCAGATTGTGACTGTTATTTCAGTGGTTTTCGCTGTTATTAGTGAGGTTGTGCAGATTGCCACAGTTATTTCACTGGTTTTCGCTGTTATTAGTGAGGCTTTGCAGATTGTGACTGTTATTTCAGTGGTTTTCGCTGTTATTAGTGAGGTTGTGCAGATTGCCACAGTTATTTCACTGGTTTTCGCTGTTATTAGTGAGGCTTTGCAGATTGTGACTGTTATTTCAGTGGTTTTCGCTGTTATTAGTGAGGTTGTGCAGATTGCCACAGTTATTTCACTGGTTTTCGCTGTTATTAGTGAGGCTTTGCAGATTGTGACTGTTATTTCAGTGGTTTTCGCTGTTATTAGTGAGGTTGTGCAGATTGCCACAGTTATTTCACTGGTTTTCGCTGTTATTAGTGAGGCTTTGCAGATTGTGACTGTTATTTCAGTGGTTTTCGCTGTTATTAGTGAGGTTGTGCAGATTGCCACAGTTATTTCACTGGTTTTCGCTGTTATTAGTGAGGCTTTGCAGATTGTGACTGTTATTTCAGTGGTTTTCGCTGTTATTAGTGAGGTTGTGCAGATTGCCACAGTTATTTCACTGGTTTTCGCTGTTATTAGTGAGGCTTTGCAGATTGTGACTGTTATTTCAGTGGTTTTCGCTGTTATTAGTGAGGTTGTGCAGATTGCACAGTTATTTCACTGGTTTTCGCTGTTATTAGTGAGGCTTTGCAGATTGTGACTGTTATTTCAGTGGTTTTCGCTGTTATTAGTGAGGTTGTGCAGATTGCCACAGTTATTTCACTGGTTTTCGCTGTTATAAGTGAGGCTTTGCAGATTGTGACTGTTATTTCAGTGGTTTTCGCTGTTATTAGTGAGATTGTGCAGATTGCCACAGTTATTTCACTGGTTTTCGCTGTTATTAGTGAGGCTTTGCAGATTGTGACTGTTATTTCAGTGGTTTTCGCTGTTATTAGTGAGGTTGTGCAGATTGCCACAGTTATTTCACTGGTTTTCGCTGTTATTAGTGAGGCTTTGCAGATTGTGACTGTTATTTCAGTGGTTTTCGCTGTTATTAGTGAGGTTGTGCAGATTGCCACAGTTATTTCACTGGTTTTCGCTGTTATTAGTGAGGCTTTGCAGATTGTGACTGTTATTTCAGTGGTTTTCGCTGTTATTAGTGAGGTTGTGCAGATTGCCACAGTTATTTCACTGGTTTTCGCTGTTATTAGTGAGGCTTTGCAGATTGTGACTGTTATTTCAGTGGTTTTCGCTGTTATTAGTGAGGTTGTGCAGATTGCCACAGTTATTTCACTGGTTTTCGCTGTTATTAGTGAGGCTTTGCAGATTGTGACTGTTATTTCAGTGGTTTTCGCTGTTATTAGTGAGGTTGTGCAGATTGCCACAGTTATTTCACTGGTTTTCGCTGTTATTAGTGAGGCTTTGCAGATTGTGACTGTTATTTCAGTGGTTTTCGCTGTTATTAGTGAGGTTGTGCAGATTGCCACAGTTATTTCACTGGTTTTCGCTGTTATTAGTGAGGCTTTGCAGATTGTGACTGTTATTTCAGTGGTTTTCGCTGTTATTAGTGAGGTTGTGCAGATTGCCACAGTTATTTCACTGGTTTTCGCTGTTATTAGTGAGGCTTTGCAGATTGTGACTGTTATTTCAGTGGTTTTCGCTGTTATTAGTGAGGTTGTGCAGATTGCCACAGTTATTTCACTGGTTTTCGCTGTTATTAGTGAGGCTTTGCAGATTGTGACTGTTATTTCAGTGGTTTTCGCTGTTATTAGTGAGGTTGTGCAGATTGCACAGTTATTTCACTGGTTTTCGCTGTTATTAGTGAGGCTTTGCAGATTGTGACTGTTATTTCAGTGGTTTTCGCTGTTATTAGTGAGGTTGTGCAGATTGCCACAGTTATTTCACTGGTTTTCGCTGTTATTAGTGAGGCTTTGCAGATTGTGACTGTTATTTCAGTGGTTTTCGCTGTTATTAGTGAGGTTGTGCAGATTGCCACAGTTATTTCACTGGTTTTCGCTGTTATTAGTGAGGCTTTGCAGATTGTGACTGTTATTTCAGTGGTTTTCGCTGTTATTAGTGAGGTTGTGCAGATTGCCACAGTTATTTCACTGGTTTTCGCTGTTATTAGTGAGGCTTTGCAGATTGTGACTGTTATTTCAGTGGTTTTCGCTGTTATTAGTGAGGTTGTGCAGATTGCCACAGTTATTTCACTGGTTTTCGCTGTTATTAGTGAGGCTTTGCAGATTGTGACTGTTATTTCAGTGGTTTTCGCTGTTATTAGTGAGGTTGTGCAGATTGCCACAGTTATTTCACTGGTTTTCGCTGTTATTAGTGAGGCTTTGCAGATTGTGACTGTTATTTCAGTGGTTTTCGCTGTTATTAGTGAGGTTGTGCAGATTGCCACAGTTATTTCACTGGTTTTCGCTGTTATTAGTGAGGCTTTGCAGATTGTGACTGTTATTTCAGTGGTTTTCGCTGTTATTAGTGAGGTTGTGCAGATTGCCACAGTTATTTCACTGGTTTTCGCTGTTATTAGTGAGGCTTTGCAGATTGTGACTGTTATTTCAGTGGTTTTCGCTGTTATTAGTGAGGTTGTGCAGATTGCCACAGTTATTTCACTGGTTTTCGCTGTTATTAGTGAGGCTTTGCAGATTGTGACTGTTATTTCAGTGGTTTTCGCTGTTATTAGTGAGGTTGTGCAGATTGCCACAGTTATTTCACTGGTTTTCGCTGTTATTAGTGAGGCTTTGCAGATTGTGACTGTTATTTCAGTGGTTTTCGCTGTTATTAGTGAGGTTGTGCAGATTGCCACAGTTATTTCACTGGTTTTCGCTGTTATTAGTGAGGCTTTGCAGATTGTGACTGTTATTTCAGTGGTTTTCGCTGTTATTAGTGAGGTTGTGCAGATTGCCACAGTTATTTCACTGGTTTTCGCTGTTATTAGTGAGGCTTTGCAGATTGTGACTGTTATTTCAGTGGTTTTCGCTGTTATTAGTGAGATTGTGCAGATTGCCACAGTTATTTCACTGGTTTTCGCTGTTATTAGTGAGGCTTTGCAGATTGTGACTGTTATTTCAGTGGTTTTCGCTGTTATTAGTGAGGTTGTGCAGATTGCCACAGTTATTTCACTGGTTTTCGCTGTTATTAGTGAGGCTTTGCAGATTGTGACTGTTATTTCAGTGGTTTTCGCTGTTATTAGTGAGGTTGTGCAGATTGCCACAGTTATTTCACTGGTTTTCGCTGTTATTAGTGAGGCTTTGCAGATTGTGACTGTTATTTCAGTGGTTTTCGCTGTTATTAGTGAGGTTGTGCAGATTGCCACAGTTATTTCACTGGTTTTCGCTGTTATTAGTGAGGCTTTGCAGATTGTGACTGTTATTTCAGTGGTTTTCGCTGTTATTAGTGAGGTTGTGCAGATTGCCACAGTTATTTCACTGGTTTTCGACTCGTTATTAGTGAGGCTTTGCAGATTGTGACTGTTATTTCAGTGGTTTTCGCTGTTATTAGTGAGGTTGTGCAGATTGCCACAGTTATTTCACTGGTTTTCGCTGTTATTAGTGAGGCTTTGCAGATTGTGACTGTTATTTCAGTGGTTTTCGCTGTTATTAGTGAGGTTGTGCAGATTGCCACAGTTATTTCACTGGTTTTCGCTGTTATTAGTGAGGCTTTGCAGATTGTGACTGTTATTTCAGTGGTTTTCGCTGTTATTAGTGAGGTTGTGCAGATTGCCACAGTTATTTCAGTGGTTTTCGCTGTTATAAGTGAGGCTTTGCAAATTGTGACTGTTATTTCAGTGGTTTTCGCTGTTATTAGTGAGGTTGTGCAGATTGCCACAGTTATTTCACTGGTTTTCGCTGTTATTAGTGAGGCTTTGCAGATTGTGACTGTTATTTCAGTGGTTTTCGCTGTTATTAGTGAGGTTGTGCAGATTGCCACAGTTATTTCACTGGTTTTTCGCTGTTATTAGTGAGGCTTTGCAGATTGTGATTGTTATTTCAGTGGTTTTCGCTGTTATTAGTGAGGTTGTGCAGATTGCCACAGTTATTTCAGTGGTTTTCGCTGTTATTAGTGAGGTTGTGCAGATTGCCACAGTTATTTCAGTGGTTTTCGCTGTTATTAGTGAGGCTTTGCAGATTGTGACTGTTATTTCAGTGGTTTTCGCTGTTATTAGTGAGGTTGTGCAGATTGCCACAGTTATTTCACTGGTTTTCGCTGTTATAAGTGAGGCTTTGCAGATTGTGACTGTTATTTCAGTGGTTTCCGCTGTTATTAGTGAGGTTGTGCAGATTGCCACAGTTATTTCACTGGTTTTCGCTGTTATAAGTGAGGCTTTGCAGATTGTGACTGTTATTTCAGTGGTTTTCGCTGTTATTAGTGAGGCTTTGCAGATTGTGACTGTTATTTCAGTGGTTTTCGCTGTTATTAGTGAGGTTGTGCAGATTGCCACAGTTATTTCAGTGGTTTTCGCTGTTATTAGTGAGGCTTTGCAGATTGTGACTGTTATTTCAGTGGTTTTCGCTGTTATTAGTGAGATTGTGCAGATTGCCACAGTTATTTTCAGTGGTTTTCGCTGTTATTAGTGAGGCTTTGCAGATTGTGACTGTTATTTCAGTGGTTTTCGCTGTTATTAGTGAGGTTGTGCAGATTGCCGCAGTTATTTCAGTGGTTTTCGCTGTTATTAGTGAGGCTTTGCAGATTGTGACTGTTATTTCAGTGGTTTTCGCTGTTATTAGTGAGGTTGTGCAGATTGCCACAGTTATTTCACTGGTTTTCGCTGTTATAAGTGAGGCTTTGCAGATTGTGACTGTTATTTCAGTGGTTTTCGCTGTTATTAGTGAGATTGTGCAGATTGCCACAGTTATTTCAGTGGTTTTCGCTGTTATTAGTGAGGCTTTGCAGATTGTGACTGTTATTTCAGTGGTTTTCGCTGTTATTAGTGAGGCTGTGCAGATTGCCACAGTTATTTCAGTGGTTTTCGCTGTTATTAGTGAGGCTTTGCAGATTGTGACTGTTATTTCAGTGGTTTTCGCTGTTATTAGTGAGGGTTGTGCAGATTGCCACAGTTATTTCAAGTGGTTTTCGCTGTTATTAGTGAGGCTTTGCAGATTGTGACTGTTATTTCAGTGGTTTTCGCTGTTATTAGTGAGGTTGTGCAGATTGCCACAGTTATTTCAGTGGTTTTCGCTGTTATTAGTGAGGTTGTGCAGATTGCCACAGTTATTTCAGTGGTTTTCGCTGTTATTAGTGAGGCTTTGCAGATTGTGACTGTTATTTCAGTGGTTTTCTCTGTTATTAGTGAGGTTGTGCAGATTGCCACAGTTATTTCACTGGTTTTCGCTGTTATAAGTGAGGCTTTGCAGATTGTGACTGTTATTTCAGTGGTTTTCGCTGTTATTAGTGAGGTTGTGCAGATTGCCACAGTTATTTCACTGGTTTTCACTGTTATAAGTGAGGCTTTGCAGATTGTGACTGTAATTTCAGTGGTTTTCGCTGTTATTAGTGAGGTTTGCAGATTGTCCACAGTTATTTCACTGGTTTTCGCTGTTATTAGTGAGGCTTTGCAGATTGTGACTGTTATTTCAGTGGTTTTCGCTGTGATTAATGAGGTTGTGCAGATTGCCACAGTTATTTCACTGGTTTTCGCTGTTATTAGTGAGGCTTTGCAGATTGTCACTGTTATTTCAGTGGTTTTCGCTGTTCTGAGTGAGGTTGTGCAGATTGCCACAGTTATTTCAGTGGTTTTCGCTGTTATTAGTGAGGCTTTGCAGATTGTGACTGTTATTTCAGTGGTTTTCGCTGTTATTAGTGAGGTTGTGCAGATTGCCACAGTTATTTCACTGATTTTCGCTGTTATAAGTGAGGCTTTGCAGATTGTGACTGTTATTTCAGTGGTTTTCGCTGTTATTAGTGAGGTTGTGCAGATTCCCACAGTTATTTCACGTGGTTTTCGCTGTTATAAGTGAGGCTTTGCAGATTGTGACTGTTATTTCAGTGGTTTTCGCTGTTATTAGTGAGATTGTGCAGATTGCCACAGTTATTTCAGTGGTTTTCGCTGTTATTAGTGAGGCTTTGCAGATTGTGACTGTTATTTCAGTGGTTTTCGCTGTTATTAGTGAGGTTGTGCAGATTGCCACAGTTATTTCAGTGGTTTTCGCTGTTATTAGTGAGGTTGTGCAGATTGCCACAGTTATTTCAGTGGTTTTCGCTGTTATTAGTGAGGCTTTGCAGATTGTGACTGTTATTTCAGTGGTTTTCGCTGTTATTAGTGAGGTTGTGCAGATTGCCACAGTTTATTTCACTGGTTTTCGCTGTTATAAGTGAGGCTTTGCAGATTGTGACTGTTATTTCAGTGGTTTTCGATGTTATTAGTGAGGTTGTGCAGATTGCCACAGTTATTTCACTGGTTTTCGCTGTTATTAGTGAGGCTTTGCAGATTGTGACTGTTATTTCAGTGGTTTTCGCTGTTATTAGTGAGGTTGTGCAGATTGCCACAGTTATTTCACTGGTTTTCGCTGTTATAGTGAGGCTTTGCAGATTGTGACTGTTATTTCAGTGGTTTTTCGCTGTTATTAGTGAGGTTGTGCAGATTGCCACAGTTATTTCAGTGGTTTTCGCTGTTATTAGTGAGGCTTTGCAGATTGTGACTGTTATTTCGGTGGTCTTCGCTGTTATTAGTGAGGTATGTGCAGATTGCCACAGTTATTTCACTGGTTTTCGCTGTTATAAGTCAGGCTTTGCAGATTGTGACTGTTATTTCAGTGGTTTTCGCTGTTATTAGTGAGATTGTGCAGATTGCCACAGTTATTTCAGTGGGTTTTCGCTGTTATTAGTGAGGCTTTGCAGATTGTGACTGTTATTTCAGTGGTTTTCGCTGTTATTAGTGAGGTTGTGCAGATTGCCACAGTTATTTCAGTGGTTTTCGCTGTTATTAGTGAGGCTTTGCAGATTGTGACTGTTATTTCAGTGGTTTTCGCTGTTATTAGTGAGGTTGTGCAGATTGCCACAGTTATTTCAGTGGTTTTCGCTGTTATTAGTGAGGCTTTGCAGATTGTGATTGTTATTTCAGTGGTTTTCGCTGTTATTAGTGAGATTGTGCAGATTGCCACAGTTATTTCAGTGGTTTTCGCTGTTATTAGTGAGGCTTTTGCAGATTGTGACTGTTATTTCAGTGGTTTTCGCTGTTATTAGTGAGGTTGTGCAGATTGCCACAGTTATTTCACTGGTTTTCGCTGTTATAAGTGAGGCTTTGCAGATTGTGACTGTTATTTCAGTGGTTTTCGCTGTTATTAGTGAGGTTGTGCAGATTGCCACAGTTATTTCAGTGGTTTTTCGCTGTTATTAGTGAGGCTTTGCAGATTGTGACTGTTATTTCAGTGGTTTTCGCTGTTATTAGTGAGATTGTGCAGATTGCCACAGTTATTTCACTGGTTTTCGCTGTTATAAGTGAGGCTTTGCAGATTGTGACTGTTATTTCAGTGGTTTTCGCTGTTATTAGTGAGGTTGTGCAGATTGCCACAGTTATTTCAGTGGTTTCGCTGTTATTAGTGAGGCTTTGCAGATTGTGACTGTTATTTCAGTGGTTTTCGCTGTTATTAGTGAGATTGTGCAGATTGCCACAGTTATTTCAGTGGTTTTCGCTGTTATTAGTGAGGCTTTGCAGATTGTGATTGTTATTTCAGTGGTTTTCGCTGTTATTAGTGAGATTGTGCAGATTGCACAGTTATTTCATTGGTTTTCGCTGTTATTAGTGAGGCTTTGCAGATTGTGACTGTTATTTCAGTGGTTTTCGCTGTTATTATTGAGGGTTGTGCAGATTGCCACAGTTATTTCAGTGGTTTTCGCTGTTATTAGTGAGGCTTTGCAGATTGTGACTGTTATTTCAGTGGTTTTCGCTGTTATTAGTGAGGTTGTGCAGATTGCCACAGTTATTTCACTGGTTTTCGCTGTTATAAGTGAGGCTTTGCAGATTGTGACTGTTATTTCAGTGGTTTTCGCTGTTATTAGTGAGATTGTGCAGATTGCCACAGTTATTTCAGTGGTTTTCGCTGTTATTAGTGAGGCTTTGCAGATTGTGACTGTTATTTCAGTGGTTTTCGCTGTTATGAGTGAGGTTGTGCAGATTGCCACAGTTATTTCAGTGGTTTTCGCTGTTATTAGTGAGGCTTTGCAGATTGTGACTGTTATTTCAGTGGTTTTCGCTGTTATTAGTGAGGTTGTGCAGATTGCCACAGTTATTTCAGTGGTTTTCGCTGTTATTAGTGAGGCTTTGCAGATTGTGACTGTTATTTCAGTGGTTTTCGCTGTTATTAGTGAGGTTGTGCAGATTGCCACAGTTATTTCACTGGTTTTCGCTGTTATAAGTGAGGCTTTGCAGATTGTGACTGTTATTTCAGTGGTTTTCGCTGTTATTAGTGAGGTTGTGCAGATTGCCACAGTTTTTCCCCTGGTTTTCGCTGTTATAAGTGAGGCTTTGCAGATTGTGACTGTTATTTCAGTGGTTTTCGCTGTTATTAGTGAGATTGTGCAGATTGCCACAGTTATTTCAGTGGTTTTCGCGGTTATTAGTGAGGCTTTGCAGATTGTGACTGTTATTTCAGGGGTTTTCGCTGTTATTAGTGAGGTTGTGCAGATTGCCACAGTTATTTCAGTGGTTTTCGCTGTTATTAGTGAGGTTGTGCAGATTGCCACAGTTATTTCAGTGGTTTTCGCTGTTATTAGTGAGGCTTTGCAGATTGTGACTGTTATTTCAGTGGTTTTCGCTGTTATTAGTGAGGTTGTGCAGATTGCCACAGTTATTTCACTGGTTTTCGCTGTTATAAGTGAGGCTTTGCAGATTGTGACTGTTATTTCAGTGGTTTTCGCTGTTATTAGTGAGGTTGTGCAGATTGCCACAGTTATTTCACTGGTTTTCGCTGTTATAAGTGAGGCTTTGCAGATTGTGACTGTTATTTCAGTGGTTTTCGCTGTTATTAGTGAGGTTGTGCAGATTGCCACAGTTATTTCACTGGTTTTCGCTGTTATTAGTGAGGCTTTGCAGATTGTGACTGTTATTTCAGTGGTTTTCGCTGTTATTAGTGAGGTTGTGCAGATTGCCACAGTTATTTCACTGGTTTTCGCTGTTATTAGTGAGGCTTTGCAGATTGTGACTGTTATTTCAGTGGTTTTCGCTGTTATTAGTGAGGTTGTGCAGATTGCCACAGTTATTTCAGTGGTTTTCGCTGTTATTAGTGAGGCTTTGCAGATTGTGACTGTTATTTCAGTGGTTTTCGCTGTTATTAGTGAGGTTGTGCAGATTGCCACAGTTATTTCAGTGGTTTTCGCTGTTATTAGTGAGGCTTTGCAGATTGTGACTGTTATTTCAGTGGTTTTCGCTGTTATTAGTGAGATTGTGCAGATTGCCACAGTTATTTCAGTGGTTTTCGCTGTTATTAGTGAGGCTTTGCAGATTGTGACTGTTATTTCAGTGGTTTTCGCTGTTATTAGTGAGGTTGTGCAGATTGCCACAGTTATTTCACTGGTTTTCGCTGTTATAAGTGAGGCTTTGCAGATTGTGACTGTTATTTCAGTGGTTTTCGCTGTTATTAGTGAGGTTGTGCAGATTGCCACAGTTATTTCAGTGGTTTTCGCTGTTATTAGTGAGGCTTTGCAGATTGTGACTGTTATTTCAGTGGTTTTCGCTGTTATTAGTGAGATTGTGCAGATTGCCACAGTTATTTCACTGGTTTTCGCTGTTATAAGTGAGGCTTTGCAGATTGTGACTGTTATTTCAGTGGTTTTCGCTGTTATTAGTGAGGTTGTGCAGATTGCCACAGTTATTTCAGTGGTTTTCGCTGTTATTAGTGAGGCTTTGCAGATTGTGACTGTTATTTCAGTGGTTTTCGCTGTTATTAGTGAGATTGTGCAGATTGCCACAGTTATTTCAGTGGTTTTCGCTGTTATTAGTGAGGCTTTGCAGATTGTGATTGTTATTTCAGTGGTTTTCGCTGTTATTAGTGAGATTGTGCAGATTGCCACAGTTATTTCAGTGGTTTTCGCTGTTATTAGTGAGGCTTTGCAGATTGTGACTGTTATTTCAGTGGTTTTCGCTGTTATTATTGAGGTTGTGCAGATTGCCACAGTTATTTCAGTGGTTTTCGCTGTTATTAGTGAGGCTTTGCAGATTGTGACTGTTATTTCAGTGGTTTTCGCTGTTATTAGTGAGGTTGTGCAGATTGCCACAGTTATTTCACTGGTTTTCGCTGTTATAAGTGAGGCTTTGCAGATTGTGACTGTTATTTCAGTGGTTTTCGCTGTTATTAGTGAGATTGTGCAGATTGCCACAGTTATTTCAGTGGTTTTCGCTGTTATTAGTGAGGCTTTGCAGATTGTGACTGTTATTTCAGTGGTTTTCGCTGTTATTAGTGAGATTGTGCAGATTGCCACAGTTACTTCAGTGGTTTTCGCTGTTATTAGTGAGGCTTTGCAGATTGTGACTGTTATTTCAGTGGTTTTCGCTGTTATTAGTGAAGTTGTGCAGATTGCCACAGTTATTTCAGTGGTTTTCGCTGTTATTAGTGAGGCTTTGCAGATTGTGACTGTTATTTCAGTGGTTTTCGCTGTTATTAGTGAGGTTGTGCAGATTGCCACAGTTATTTCACTGGTTTTCGCTGTTATTAGTGAGGCTTTGCAGATTGTGACTGTTATTTCAGTGGTTTTCGCTGTTATTAGTGAGATTGTGCAGATTGCCACAGTTATTTCACTGGTTTTCGCTGTTATTAGTGAGGCTTTGCAGATTGTGACTGTTATTTCAGTGGTTTTCGCTGTTATTAGTGAGGTTGTGCAGATTGCCACAGTTATTTCACTGGTTTTCGCTGTTATTAGTGAGGCTTTGCAGATTGTGACTGTTATTTCAGTGGTTTTCGCTGTTATTAGTGAGGTTGTGCAGATTGCCACAGTTATTTCACTGGTTTTCGCTGTTATAAGTGAGGCTTTGCAGATTGTGACTGTTATTTCAGTGGTTTTCGCTGTTATTAGTGAGATTGTGCAGATTGCCACAGTTATTTCAGTGGTTTTCGCTGTTATTAGTGAGGCTTTGCAGACTGTGACTGTTATTTCAGTGGTTTTCGCTGTTATTAGTGAGGCTTTGCAGATTGTGACTGTTATTTCAGTGGTTTTCGCTGTTATTAGTGAGGTTGTGCAGATTGCCACAGTTATTTCAGTGGTTTTCGCTGTTATTAGTGAGGCTTTGCAGATTGTGGCTGTTATTTCAGTGGTTTTCGCTGTTATTAGTGAGGTTGTGCAGATTGCCACAGTTATTTCACTGGTTTTCGCTGTTATAAGTGAGGCTTTGCAGATTGTGACTGTTATTTCAGTGGTTTTCGCTGTTATTAGTGAGATTGTGCAGATTGCCACAGTTATTTCAGTGGTTTTCGCTGTTATTAGTGAGGCTTTGCAGATTGTGACTGTTATTTCAGTGGTTTTCGCTGTTATTAGTGAGATTGTGCAGATTGCCACAGTTATTTCAGTGGTTTTCGCTGTTATTAGTGAGGCTTTGCAGATTGTGACTGTTATTTCAGTGGTTTTCGCTGTTATTAGTGAGGTTGTGCAGATTGCCACAGTTATTTCACTGGTTTTCGCTGTTATTAGTGAGGCTTTGCAGATTGTGACTGTTATTTCAGTGGTTTTCGCTGTTATTAGTGAGGTTGTGCAGATTGCCACAGTTATTTCACTGGTTTTCGCTGTTATTAGTGAGGCTTTGCAGATTGTGACTGTTATTTCAGTGGTTTTCGCTGTTATTAGTGAGGTTGTGCAGATTGCCACAGTTATTTCACTGGTTTTCGCTGTTATAAGTGAGGCTTTGCAGATTGTGACTGTTATTTCAGTGGTTTTCGCTGTTATTAGTGAGGTTGTGCAGATTGCCACAGTTATTTCACTGGTTTTCGCTGTTATTAGTGAGGCTTTGCAGATTGTGACTGTTATTTCAGTTGTTTTCGCTGTTATTAGTGAGGTTGTGCAGATTGTCACAGTTATTTCAGTGGTTTTCGCTGTTATTAGTGAGGCTTTGCAGATTGTGACTGTTATTTCAGTGGTTTTCGCTGTTATTAGTGAGGTTGTGCAGATTGCCACAGTTATTTCAGTGGTTTTCGCTGTTATTAGTGAGGCTTTGCAGATTGTGACTGTTATTTCAGTGGTTTCCGCTGTTATTAGTGAGGTTGTGCAGATTGCCACAGTTATTTCAGTGGTTTTCGCTGTTATTGGTGAGGCTTTGCAGATTGTGACTGTTATTTCAGTGGTTTTCGCTGTTATTAGTGAGGTTGTGCAGATTGCCACAGTTATTTCACTGGTTTTCGCTGTTATAAGTGAGGCTTTGCAGATTGTGACTGTTATTTCAGTGGTTTTCGCTGTTATTAGTGAGGCTTTGCAGATTGTGACTGTTATTTCAGTGGTTTTCGCTGTTATTAGTGAGGTTGTGCAGATTGCCACAGTTATTTCACTGGTTTTCGCTGTTATAAGTGAGGCTTTGCAGATTGTTACTGTTATTTCAGTGGTTTTCGCTGTTATTAGTGAGGTTGTGCAGATTGCCACAGTTATTTCACTGGTTTTCGCTGTTATAAGTGAGGCTTTGCAGATTGTGACTGTTATTTCAGTGGTTTTCGCTGTTATTAGTGAGGTTGTGCAGATTGCCACAGTTATTTCACTGGTTTTCGCTGTTATTAGTGAGGCTTTGCAGATTGTGACTGTTATTTCAGTGGTTTTCGCTGTTATTAGTGAGGTTGTGCAGATTGCCACAGTTATTTCAGTGGTTTTCGCTGTTATTAGTGAGGCTTTGCAGATTGTGACTGTTATTTCAGTGGTTTTCGCTGTTATTAGTGAGGTTGTACAGATTGCCACAGTTATTTCAGTGGTTTTCGCTGTTATTAGTGAGGCTTTGCAGATTGTGACTGTTATTTCACAGTTGTACAGATTGCCACAGTTATTTCAGTGGTTTTCGCTGTTATTAGTGAGGTTGTACAGATTGCCACAGTTATTTCAGTGGTTTTCGCTGTTATTAGTGAGGCTTTGCAGATTGTGACTGTTATTTCAGTGGTTTTCGTTGTTATTAGTGAGGTTGTGCAGATTGCCACAGTTATTTCAGTAGTTTTCGCTGTTATTAGTGAGGCTTTGCAGATTGTGACTGTTATTTCAGTGGTTTTCGCTGTTATTAGTGAGGTTGTGCAGATTGCCACAGTTATTTCAGTGAATTTCGCTGTTATTAGTGAGGCTTTGCAGATTGTGACTGTTATTTCAGTGGTTTTCGCTGTTATTAGTGAGGTTGTGCAGATTGCCACAGTTATTGCAGTGGTTTTCGCTGTTATTAGTGAGGCTTTGCAGATTGTGACTGTTATTTCAGTGGTTTTCGCTGTTATTAGTGAGGTTGTGCAGATTGCCACAGTTATTTCAGTGGTTTTCGCTGTTATTAGTGAGGCTTTGCAGATTGTGACTGTTATTTCAGTGGTTTTCGCTGTTATTAGTGAGGTTGTGCAGATTGCCACAGTTATTTCACTGGTTTTCGCTTTTATTAGTGAGGCTTTGCAGATTGTGACTGTTATTTCAGTGGTTTTCGCTGTTATTAGTGAGGCTTTGCAGATTGTGACTGTTATTTCAGTGGTTTTCGCTGTTATTAGTGAGGTTGTGCAGATTGCCACAGTTATTTCAGTGGTTTTCGCTGTTATTAGTGAGGCTTTGCAGATTGTGACTGTTATTTCAGTGGTTTTCGCTGTTATTAGTGAGGTTGTGCAGATTGCTACAGTTATTTCACTGGTTTTCGCTGTTATAAGTGAGTCTTTGCAGATTGTGACTGTTATTTCAGTGGTTTTCGCTGTTATTAGTGAGGTTGTGCAGATTGCCACAGTTATTTCACTGGTTTTCGCTGTTATTAGTGAGGCTTTGCAGATTGTGACTGTTATTTCAGTGGTTTTCGCTGTTATTAGTGAGGTTGTGCAGATTGCCACAGTTATTTCAGTGGTTTTCGCTGTTATTAGTGAGGCTTTGCAGATTGTGACTGTTATTTCAGTGGTTTTCGCTAGTGAGGTTGTGCAGATTGCCACAGTTATTTCACTGGTTTTCGCTGTTATTAGTGAGGCTTTGCAGATTGTGACTGTTATTTCAGTGGTTTTCGCTGTTATTAGTGAGGCTGTGCAGATTGCCACAGTTATTTCACTGGTTTTCGCTGTTATAAGTGAGGCTTTGCAGATTGTGACTGTTATTTCAGTGGTTTTCGCTGTTATTAGTGAGGTTGTGCAGATTGCCACAGTTATTTCAGTGGTTTTCGCTGTTATTAGTGAGGCTTTGCAGATTGTGACTGTTATTTCAGTGGTTTTCGCTGTTATTAGTGAGGTTGTGCAGATTGCCACAGGTTTTCCAGTGGTTTTCGCTGTGTTATTTCAGTGGTTTTCGCTGTTATTAGTGAGGTTGTGCAGATTGCCACAGTTATTTCACTGGTTTTCGCTGTTATAAGTGAGGCTTTGCAGATTGTGACTGTTATTTCAGTGGTTTTCGCTGTTATTAGTGAGGTTGTGCAGATTGCCACAGTTATTTCACTGGTTTTCGCTGTTATTAGTGAGGCTTTGCAGATTGTGACTGTTATTTCAGTGGTTTTCGCTGTTATTAGTGAGGTTGTGCAGATTGCCACAGTTATTTCAGTGGTTTTCGCTGTTATTAGTGAGGCTTTGCAGATTGTGACTGTTATTTCAGTGGTTTTCGCTGTTATTAGTGAGGTTGTACAGATTGCCACAGTTATTTCAGTGGTTTTCGCTGTTATTAGTGAGGCTTTGCAGATTGTGACTGTTATTTCACAGTTGTACAGATTGCCACAGTTATTTCAGTGGTTTTCGCTGTTATTAGTGAGGTTGTACAGATTGCCACAGTTATTTCAGTGGTTTTCGCTGTTATTAGTGAGGCTTTGCAGATTGTGACTGTTATTTCAGTGGTTTTCGTTGTTATTAGTGAGGTTGTGCAGATTGCCACAGTTATTTCAGTAGTTTTCGCTGTTATTAGTGAGGCTTTGCAGATTGTGACTGTTATTTCAGTGGTTTTCGCTGTTATTAGTGAGGTTGTGCAGATTGCCACAGTTATTTCAGTGAATTTCGCTGTTATTAGTGAGGCTTTGCAGATTGTGACTGTTATTTCAGTGGTTTTCGCTGTTATTAGTGAGGTTGTGCAGATTGCCACAGTTATTTCACTGGTTTTCGCTGTTATAAGTGAGGCTTTGCAGATTGTGACTGTTATTTCAGTGGTTTTCGCTGTTATTAGTGAGATTGTGCAGATTGCCACAGTTATTGCAGTGGTTTTCGCTGTTATTAGTGAGGCTTTGCAGATTGTGACTGTTATTTCAGTGGTTTTCGCTGTTATTAGTGAGGTTGTGCAGATTGCCACAGTTATTTCAGTGGTTTTCGCTGTTATTAGTGAGGCTTTGCAGATTGTGACTGTTATTTCAGTGGTTTTCGCTGTTATTAGTGAGGTTGTGCAGATTGCCACAGTTATTTCACTGGTTTTCGCTTTTATTAGTGAGGCTTTGCAGATTGTGACTGTTATTTCAGTGGTTTTCGCTGTTATTAGTGAGGCTTTGCAGATTGTGACTGTTATTTCAGTGGTTTTCGCTGTTATTAGTGAGGTTGTGCAGATTGCCACAGTTATTTCAGTGGTTTTCGCTGTTATTAGTGAGGCTTTGCAGATTGTGACTGTTATTTCAGTGGTTTTCGCTGTTATTAGTGAGGTTGTGCAGATTGCTACAGTTATTTCACTGGTTTTCGCTGTTATAAGTGAGGCTTTGCAGATTGTGACTGTTATTTCAGTGGTTTTCGCTGTTATTAGTGAGGTTGTGCAGATTGCCACAGTTATTTCACTGGTTTTCGCTGTTATTAGTGAGGCTTTGCAGATTGTGACTGTTATTTCAGTGGTTTTCGCTGTTATTAGTGAGGTTGTGCAGATTGCCACAGTTATTTCAGTGGTTTTCGCTGTTATTAGTGAGGCTTTGCAGATTGTGACTGTTATTTCAGTGGTTTTCGCTGTTATTAGTGAGGTTGTGCAGATTGCCACAGTTATTTCACTGGTTTTCGCTGTTATTAGTGAGGCTTTGCAGATTGTGACTGTTATTTCAGTGGTTTTCGCTGTTATTAGTGAGGCTGTGCAGATTGCCACAGTTATTTCACTGGTTTTCGCTGTTATAAGTGAGGCTTTGCAGATTGTGATTGTTATTTCAGTGGTTTTCGCTGTTATTAGTGAGGTTGTGCAGATTGCCACAGTTATTTCAGTGGTTTTCGCTGTTATTAGTGAGGCTTTGCAGATTGTGACTGTTATTTCAGTGGTTTTCGCTGTTATTAGTGAGGTTGTGCAGATTGCCACAGGTTTTCCAGTGGTTTTCGCTGTGTTATTTCAGTGGTTTTCGCTGTTATTAGTGAGGTTGTGCAGATTGCCACAGTTATTTCACTGGTTTTCGCTGTTATTAGTGAGGTTTTGCAGATTGTGACTGTTATTTCAGTGGTTTTCGCTGTTATTAGTGAGGTTGTGCAGATTGCCACAGTTATTTCACTGGTTTTCGCTGTTATAAGTGAGGCTTTGCCGATTGTGACTGTTATTTCAGTGGTTTTCGCTGTTATTAGTGAGGTTGTGCAGATTGCCACAGTTATTTCACTGGTTTTCGCTGTTATAAGTGAGGCTTTTCAGATTGTGACTGTTATTTCAGTGGTTTTCGCTGTTATTAGTGAGATTGTGCAGATTGCCACAGTTATTTCAGTGGTTTTCGCTGTTATTAGTGAGGCTTTGCAGATTGTGACTGTTATTTCAGTGGTTTTCGCTGTTATTAGTGAGGTTGTGCAGATTGCCACAGTTATTTCACTGGTTTTCGCTGTTATTAGTGAGGCTTTGCAGATTGTGACTGTTATTTCAGTGGTTTTCGCTGTTATTAGTGAGATTGTGCAGATTGCCACAGTTATTTCAGTGGTTTTCGCTGTTTTTAGTGAGGCTTTGCAGATTGTGACTGTTATTTCAGTGGTTTTCGCTGTTATTAGTGAGGTTGTGCAGATTGCCACAGTTATTTCACTGGTCTTCGCTGTTATAAGTGAGGCTTTGCAGATTGTGACTGTTATTTCAGTGGTTTTCGCTGTTATTAGTGAGGTTGTGCAGATTGCCACAGTTATTTCACTGGTTTTCGCTGTTATAAGTGAGGCTTTGCAGATTGTGACTGTTATTTCAGTGGTTTTCGCTGTTATTAGTGAGATTGTGCAGATTGCCACAGTTATTTCAGTGGTTTTCGCTGTTATTAGTGAGGCTTTGCAGATTGTGACTGTTATTTCAGTGGTTTTCGCTGTTATTAGTGAGGTTGTGCAGATTGCCACAGTTATTTCAGTGGTTTTCGCTGTTATTAGTGAGGCTTTGCAGATTGTGACTGTTATTTCAGTGGTTTTCGCTGTTATCAGTGAGGTTGTGCAGATTGCCACAGTTATTTCAGTGGTTTTCGCTGTGATTAGTGAGGCTTTGCAGATTGTGACTGTTATTTCAGTGGTTTTCGCTGTTATTAGTGAGGTTGTGCAGATTGCCACAGTTATTTCAGTGGTTTTCGCTGTTATTAGTGAGGCTTTGCAGATTGTGACTGTTATTTCAGTGGTTTTCGCTGTTATTAGTGAGGTTGTGCAGATTGCCACAGTTATTTCAGTGGTTTTCGCTGTTATTAGTGAGGCTTTGCAGATTGTGACTGTTATTTCAGTGGTTTTCGCTGTTATTAGTGAGGTTGTGCAGATTGCCACAGTTATTTCACTGGTTTTCGCTGTTATAAGTGAGGCTTTGCAGATTGTGACTGTTATTTCAGTGGTTTTCGCTGTTATTAGTGAGGTTGTGCAGATTGCCACAGTTATTTCACTGGTTTTCGCTGTTACAAGTGAGGCTTTGCAGATTGTGACTGTTATTTCAGTGGTTTGCGCTGTTATTAGTGAGATTGTGCAGATTGCCACAGTTATTTCAGTGGTTTTCGCTGTTATTAGTGAGGCTTTGCAGATTGTGACTGTTATTTCAGTGGTTTTCGCTGTTATTAGTGAGGTTGTGCAGATTGCCACAGTTATTTCACTGGTTTTCGCTGTTATTAGTGAGGCTTTGCAGATTGTGACTGTTATTTCAGTGGTTTTCGCTGTTATTAGTGAGGTTGTGCAGATTGCCACAGTTATTTCACTGGTTTTCGCTGTTATAAGTGAGGCTTTGCAGATTGTGACTTTTATTTCAGTGGTTTTCGCTGTTATTAGTGAGGTTGTGCAGATTGCCACAGTTATTTCACTGGTTTTCGCTGTTATTAGTGAGGCTTTGCAGATTGTGACTGTTATTTCAGTGGTTTTCGCTGTTATTAGAGAGGTTGTGCAGATTGCCACAGTTATTTCACTGGTTTTCGCTGTTATAAGTGAGGCTTTGCAGATTGTGACTGTTATTTCAGTGGTTTTCGCTGTTATTAGTGAGGTTGTGCAGATTGCCACAGTTATTTCACTGGTTTTCGCTGTTATAAGTGAGGCTTTGCAGATTGTGACTGTTATTTCAGTGGTTTTCGCTGTTATTAGTGAGATTGTGCAGATTGCCACGTTTATTTCAGTGGTTTTCGCTGTTATTAGTGAGACTTTGCAGATTGTGACTGTTATTTCAGTGGTTTTCGCTGTTATTAGTGAGGTTGTGCAGATTGCCACAGTTATTTCAGTGGTTTTCGCTGTTATTAGTGAGGCTTTGCAGATTGTGACTGTTATTTCAGTGGTTTTCGCTGTTATTAGTGAGGTTGTGCAGATTGCCACAGTTATTTCAGTGGTTTTCGCTGTTATTAGTGAGGCTTTGCAGATTGTGACTGTTATTTCAGTGGTTTTCGCTGTTATTAGTGAGGTTGTGCAGATTGCCACAGTTATTTCACTGGTTTTCGCTGTTATTAGTGAGACTTTGCAGATTGTGACTGTTATTTCAGTGGTTTTCGCTGTTATTAGTTAGGCTTTGCAGATTGTGACTGTTATTTCAGTGGTTTTCGCTGTTATTAGTGAGGTTGTGCAGATTGCCACAGTTATTTCAGTGGTTTTCGCTGTTATTAGTGAGGCTTTGCAGATTGTGACTGTTATTTCAGTGGTTTTCGCTGTTATTAGTGAGGTTGTGCAGATTGCCACAGTTATTTCACTGGTTTTCGCTGTTATTAGTGAGGCTTTGCAGATTGTGACTGTTATTTCAGTGGTTTTCGCTGTTATTAGTGAGGTTGTGCAGATTGCCACAGTTATTTCACTGGTTTTCGCTGTTATTAGTGAGGCTTTGCAGATTGTGACTGTTATTTCAGTGGTTTTCGCTGTTATTAGTGAGGTTGTGCAGATTGCCACAGTTATTTCAGTGGTTTTCGCTGTTATTAGTAAGGCTTTGCAGATTGTGACTGTTATTTCAGTGGTTTTCGCTGTTATTAGTGAGGTTGTGCAGATTGCCACAGTTATTTCACTGGTTTTCGCTGTTATTAGTGAGGCTTTGCAGATTGTGACTGTTATTTCAGTGGTTTTCGCTGTTATTAGTGAGGTTGTGCAGATTGCCACAGTTATTTCAGTGGTTTTCGCTGTTATTAGTGAGGCTTTGCAGATTGTGACTGTTATTTCAGTGGTTTTCGCTGTTATTAGTGAGGTTGTGCAGATTGCCACAGTTATTTCACTGGTTTTCGCTGTTATAAGTGAGGCTTTGCAGATTGTGACTGTTATTTCAGTGGTTTTCGCTGTTATTAGTGAGATTGTGCAGATTGCCACAGTTATTTCAGTGGTTTTCGCTGTTATTAGTGAGGCTTTGCAGATTGTGACTGTTATTTCAGTGGTTTTCGCTGTTATTAGTGAGGTTGTGCAGATTGCCACAGTTATTTCAGTGGTTTTCGCTGTTATTAGTGAGGCTTTGCAGATTGTGACTGTTATTTCAGTGGTTTTCGCTGTTATTAGTGAGGTTGTGCAGATTGCCACAGTTATTTCAGTGGTTTTCGCTGTTATTAGTGAGGCTTTGCAGATTGTGACTGTTATTTCAGTGGTTTTCGCTGTTATTAGTGAGGTTGTGCAGATTGCCACAGTTATTTCACTGGTTTTCGCTGTTATTAGTGAGGCTTTGCAGATTGTGACTGTTATTTCAGTGGTTTTCGCTGTTATTAGTGAGGTTGTGCAGATTGCCACAGTTATTTCAGTGGTTTTCGCTGTTATTAGTGAGGCTTTGCAGATTGTGACTGTTATTTCAGTGGTTTTCGCTGTTATTAGTGAGGTTGTGCAGATTGCCACAGTTATTTCACTGGTTTTCGCTGTTATTAGTGAGGCTTTGCAGATTGTGACTGTTATTTCAGTGGTTTTCGCTGTTATTAGTGAGGTTGTGCAGATTGCCACAGTTATTTCACTGGTTTTCGCTGTTATTAGTGAGGCTTTGCAGATTGTGACTGTTATTTCAGTGGTTTTCGCTGTTATTAGTGAGGTTGTGCAGATTGCCACAGTTATTTCACTGGTTTTCGCTGTTATTAGTGAGGCTTTGCAGATTGTGACTGTTATTTCAGTGGTTTTCGCTGTTATTAGTGAGGTTGTGCAGATTGCCACAGTTATTTCACTGGTTTTCGCTGTTATTAGTGAGGCTTTGCAGATTGTGACTGTTATTTCAGTGGTTTTCGCTGTTATTAGTGAGGTTGTGCAGATTGCCACAGTTATTTCACTGGTTTTCGCTGTTATTAGTGAGGCTTTGCAGATTGTGACTGTTATTTCAGTGGTTTTCGCTGTTATTAGTGAGGTTGTGCAGATTGCCACAGTTATTTCAGTGGTTTTCGCTGTTATTAGTGAGGCTTTGCAGATTGTGACTGTTATTTCAGTGGTTTTCGCTGTTATTAGTGAGGTTGTGCAGATTGCCACAGGTTTTTCAGTGGTTTTCGCTGTTATTAGTGAGGCTTTGCAGATTGTGACTGTTATTTCAGTGGTTTTCGCTGTTATTAGTGAGGTTGTGCAGATTGCCACAGTTATTTCACTGGTTTTCGCTGTAATTAGTGAGGCTTTGCAGATTGTGACTGTTATTTCAGTGGTTTTCGCTGTTATTAGTGAGGTTGTGCAGATTGCCACAGTTATTTCAGTGGTTTTCGCTGTTATTAGTGAGGCTTTGCAGATTGTGACTGTTATTTCAGTGGTTTTCGCTGTTATTAGTGAGGTTGTGCAGATTGTCACAGGTTTTTCAGTGGTTTTCGCTGTTATTAGTGAGGCTTTGCAGATTGTGACTGTTATTTCAGTGGTTTTCGCTGTTATTAGTGAGGTTGTGCAGATTGCCACAGTTATTTCACTGGTTTTCGCTGTTATTAGTGAGGCTTTGCAGATTGTGACTGTTATTTCAGTGGTTTTCGCTGTTATTAGTGAGGTTGTGCAGATTGCCACAGTTATTTCACTGGTTTTCGCTGTTATAAGTGAGGCTTTGCAGATTGTGACTGTTATTTCAGTGGTTTTCGCTGTTATTAGTGAGATTGTGCAGATTGCCACAGTTATTTCAGTGGTTTTCGCTGTTATTAGTGAGGCTTTGCAGATTGTGACTGATATTTCAGTGGTTTTCGCTGTTATTAGTGAGGTTGTGCAGATTGCCACAGTTATTTCACTGGTTTTCGCTGTTATTAGTGAGGCTTTGCAGATTGTGACTGTTATTTCAGTGGTTTTCGCTGTTATTAGTGAGGATTGTGCAGATTGCCACAGTTATTTCAGTGGTTTTCGCTGTTATTAGTGAGGCTTTGCAGATTGTGACTGTTATTTCAGTGGTTTTCGCTGTTATTAGTGAGGTTGTGCAGATTGCCACAGTTATTTCAGTGGTTTTCGCTGTTATAAGTGAGGCTTTGCAGATTGTGACTGTTATTTCAGTGGTTTTCGCTGTTATTAGTGAGGTTGTGCAGATTGCCACAGTTATTTCACTGGTTTTCGCTGTTATAAGTGAGGCTTTGCAGATTGTGACTGTTATTTCAGTGGTTTTCGCTGTTATTAGTGAGGTTGTGCAGATTGCCACAGTTATTTCACTGGTTTTCGCTGTTATTAGTGAGGCTTTGCAGATTGTGACTGTTATTTCAGTGGTTTTCGCTGTTATTAGT